>JANPWX010000449.1:5192463-5230123 GCA_024734555.1 Trochalopteron elliotii | reverse complement strand
CAGCAAGAAGGCAGAGTTTAACAGCATCTCCTTAGCCTTTGCATTTCAATCTTTTTGCCTGTCATTGACTAATCCTTTAAATATATTTTGCGTTCATCTCTCAAATAACCAGCAGACATATGGTGCTAATGAGAACTAGAGAGGGTTTGTTTTTTTAATGAGCAAGAGCAGCTGGTAAGCAGAACATAAAATTAAAAATGGAGGGAAAAAATAAGCTCAAGGGGATAGATAAGGTTATTAATCACAGCAGAATTCCTCAGCTCACTCCTCTGATGAGAAGCATCAGGTGGAGTGGGACACTGGTGACCTTGAGACAAGTATGTGACACCAGGTGAAGAAAAAGTGTCTGATACATTCAGCTGTGTCACAGCTCTTCATGGCAGCAGAGATGCTCTGCCCTGTCCCCGTGCAGGCAGCCTGGCTTGTGGCAGCCCCTCCAGCTGCCCCAGACTGCCACAGCATGATCTCTCCTTCGTGAGGGAAGCCTGAGACACCTCGTGTCACATCTGCAGAGGGACAGGTGAGCACAGACCAGCAGTGAGGCATCTGAAAGGGAAATAATGGGAAAGTGGAAAAAATTGCTCCGGTACATCGAGGGATAAATTTGCCATTTCTGAGTGGAGCTGCTTTGCTGGGAGGATTTGTGGCAGATGCTCACAGCTTTCTTTGAATGAAACCCACTTCATTTTCTGCTATTTAAACATGTCATCCTAAGCAATACAGAACAATAAGGCAGCTCTCCCAGGGTGCACCTCCGTCTGATTGAGAGGCTCAAAGTAACACAAAGAGCCATCCTGCCCAGCAGCCCAAGGTTTCTGCTGCACTACACTGCTGTTTTCTAAAATCAAACCTATTTCATTTAATGACTTGAGGCAGACAGAGCCCAGCTCACAGCTTCAGTGCTAACTTACATTCACCAGGAAACACACGCTTTTCAAGACTGCTGAATCTATCTGCCCTTTCCACTCAACAGAATTTCTCTGGATTGTCTTGAAGTCTGTTCCTGCCAGAAGCCTCCTGCTCACCTGACTACTGCTGGCCTGCAATCAGGGTACATCCTACCCCATGCTAGACAACACCTGAGTCACAGGCATTATCCATCCTGTGATGTGGGGAGCCCCAGGCTCTCATGGACCCTGAGCACCTCCAGCTGCACTGGTTCTGATACTATTCTGCATGAGGCCAGCATGTTATGAGCCCCACAAAGTTGTGTCAAGCTCTGAGGGTTGACCAGCAACCTCCCAGAAATGACTTATGAATAATTAGCAGGACGGCTGATCGAGTGTGTTTTGAAAAAGCAAAAGGTTTTAATAAAAGAGAAAATAACATACAGTATGCAGAACAAAACAATAAGAACTGTGCACAGTGGAGGGAAGGCCCTTGCACTTGCTAAGATACCCCAAAAAGCCCCGAGAAACTCTGAACTCTTTCTTAGGTATAAACAGTTAAAGAGGGGGTTTTTTTTGGCAAGCTGCCCAATAGAAACAGCTACAGGCCTTGAAGTACATGTCAAAGATCCAACAGGTTCCTTTGTGCAGGCACTGGGCCAATTATGGGGAGAAAAACATAGAAGGTTCTGGTTCTTCCTCTTTATAAGTTCAGTGGGGAACCTGAAACTCTTTTCCTAATATGGAAACATCTACTGGGATGTGGGGGTGCAGTGTAACATGGTTCTGTGGCTGAGGTTGTTCCTGTCTATCAGACCCTGTGCCTTTTCCAGAGAAACATGTATTTTGTAGGTATGTCTGACTCTTAAAGTCAAGTTGTCCTCTGGTCTTTGCATGTGCCTGGCCATGAAAGATAGAAATTATCTGGTCTAGTTCTGCATGTCTATATGTGAGCCAGTCTGTTCCTGCAATCCAAGGACAGAGAAAGAAGGTGGGATTTGTCTCTCCCAATACAGACACAGCAGTTTGGACAGGTTAGTAGCTTTAGAGATTTTTCCCTACTGTGTCCATGTCAAGGACCAAGGATAGTCCTGTCCCTCCCTATACTTACTGGAGTACACTTTGATCCCAGTAACTGTGGGACAGAAATACCATTGTGGTCCCAATTCCTTGCTCCTCTCAGCAGGCTAAGGACATCTATAGACATCAATGTTCCTTTCAGCGTTGGTCTTTTCAGTGGTGACAATGGCGGGGAGGGAGAAACAGGGCCCTCTAACTAACCTTTTTTTGAAAGGCTCCAGTTTGTATCCCCTGAGACACACTTTATGATGTGCAGAAAAAGTGTGTGTCTGGAGTGTGTGTTCTTGATCTGAACTGCAGCACTGGTGTGGATGTACCTTAAGAGCATTTAACAGACTGCAGTATGAACATTACCCATTGCTGGCTTCTGTGACATTATTGATCTCATAATTATTATGCTCAGGGATGATGATTTACACAAAACAAAAGCAGCCTCTTTTCTGAAAAGAATCTTTGGCAAATTATTCATCCCTCAAATTTTGCCCAGAACATGCCTTTAATTTCCAGAGTCAAATGCATGCTGCAGCAAAAGTGACTACTCTGAGCAGGAGTCTGTGTCTTGCCTTTTCTTCCTTGAGCAGTGTAGTCACCTTTTACTCCTCTGAGGTGTACTGAAGGTTGCTTTTTCTTATAATTGAGCAAAATGTAAGGTAGCAGACTATCCATTATAACAAGGGATTATGACTTCTTTACAAGGTGAAATCATAAGAATCTGGCTATATGGGAGAAAGTTCTTGTTTCAACATGTAATTTGAACTAGTAGCAAAGAAAATCTTCACACCTGAATGACACTAAGTGGCTTTTTCTGTTTAATAAATATAAAAAATATCTGTCTAGATCAGTTGGATGAATAATGGAAGTACTCAAACCCTTTAGAGGCACTTTTGCTGGCTTGCAGGATTGGATTCCTTTTGTGTCTAGGATGAGAGAAATTAAAAAAGCAACAGGGGGAGATGACTGCTGCAGCTAGACAAACAGCTAGCTTGAGCTTCACGCTAATTGCAGTGAAGAATGAGTGCAGATGTATACGGTTTTGTCCCTACATGGTAGCAACCTTTCTAGGAACAAAGAGGTGCTGTGTGCCATGGGATTTGATGGAAAAGATGGGTGTGAAACTTCAGGGACATAGCTGAACATGCTGGGTTCAGAGACAGGGGAAATAATTCCAAATTCATTTGCTTCTTATGTCAACCTGTAAAGCCTTTGGTGAACATAAGCATCAGGCATGCTGTGGCAGCCCAGCTCTGTGCCTAGAAAAGGCTCTCCTGCTGCATGCTCAGTCCCAGCAATCTCTTCAGGAAAAGACTCCACATGGCTCACTCTCACCAGGACTGACAAGTGCTATTTGAGCTGTTTGTGCTGTGAGATTCCCACAAGCCCATTGTGGGGGATGCATATTTTCAAGATCTGGCTAAGGCAGCTCTCTCTTATTCACTCCCCTATGATAATTATAGTGATATTTTTTGCTACATATTGTGCTGAGAGGGAAGGGTCCCGGGGTGTGCCTGAATGTTGCACAGTATAAAACAACACAGTGCCCCCTCCTGCCTCTCCCAGACCCCCCTCAATCTCTCAGAAGGGAGAAAAAGGCTCACGTAAGAAGGATGTTTATGCTGATGTTATTCAAATGAGCAATGAACAAATAAAATGTTATTTAGGCATTGCCTTTCCTTCTCAATACATTTCTTCAAGCAAAATTACCCACAGTGGTACTTAAACCTCCTTGGGGGGTCTGTAGCTCTTGACAGTGTTTTCTTTCCTGCCTGCTACAGTTTGAGGAGAAAAAGATATTCCTTACTGTACTAGCACAGCCCACAAACTTGCTGAGGCCCAGATGTGAAACTCTTGTCTTAGAAAGAGCAAGGAGGAAAAAGAAATCTGAAAATAGGGAAAAATGTCAAGGGAGACATTTGCAATTATACAAAATTCTTCCTTCTGGTTTAAATATTTCTGTAACTTATTATGAAATTCAATGTTTGTAAGAATAAAAACTCTTTGTATGGAACAGCTGCTGGATAACATGCTTGTGCAGAACAGAAATATTTCAAGGTGAAAAAATCAATACACAGAGGGGATTGAATGGTCAAACTATGGGTAAGTGTATGGAGGCTGCTATGAAGAGCTTAGCACTTTGAAATTCACCCTGGTCAGTAGAAATGGAAACTAATTTCCAGCTAGCACCTTTTCTGAGGCCATTTTTTAGAACCTGTCAAGTTGATATGACCTCTCTTTCCAATCTCAAGAGGGCAAATGCTTCTATTTCCTATTTACAGGGTGTTTATCACCAGGGCAAAAAATAGTCTAAGCCATTAGACTGGAAAAAAAAAAAACCTAGCCACAGAAATAGATCCAGTACCTGCAAGGCAGGGCAATAGCATGTTGTAGGAAACTTACACAGACGTGGATCGCACATTGGAGAACAGTTTTGACTGTAGTCAAACTTCCATGAGCTTATGCAAGTACATGGCTTGGCTGACTTTGTGTGAGAGTCAAATCAGTAAATGAGAGGTGTCACAAAGCACAGTCAGGAGAGGGGTTGCCGATTTGACTTTTTTTTTTCAGGAAAGGCATTGAGCCTCACTACCCGAGCCAAGGACAGAGCACTCATCAAGGGCAGGTGACTGATTTGATTGATTACAGGATAGAAAGGCAGGAGAACAGTATTGACAAAAGACGTTTTAAGGAAATGAAATTATTCCAGGAGAGCTTTGCTTTTACTGATTAAGAACTGAAGGGCTGCTGAGCATGGACTTATCTCAATCATGTTAATTTCCCCACCATAGTGGACTGGTTGAACCTTCAAAGAAAAACCTCACTACTAAAATCCAGAAGACATTAGATGACAACTGTAATCTATCAACCATGATAATTTCAGCATATGTTGGAACCTGGAAATTTTAGCTAACTATATCTGGAAACTATCTGAGTTGGTGAGGAGGTCTGTCTTTGCCTGTGGAGAAAAGCTCCTTTCTATCCTGCTGCAGCATGATTATTATACCCCCCAAATAATATCTTCCTCTCAGAAGATCAGTTGGAAAAGGTTGGCTGGGAGCAAGTCTACAGACCTGCAGATAGCTGTGCTCTTACCTGTGCAAGTCAGAAGTGGCAGAGCAGGCAGAATTACAGCTGTGACTCCTCTGGTGACATTCTGGAAGAAAGCCTGTTGTGAGAGGGCTTGGCAGCTGTCAGCCCCCATGAACTGCAAGACCACTGGGGGCAGGAAGTGTGAAACGTCCCTCTCTGAGTTGATAGAATCACAGAAACATAGAACATGCTGAGCTGGACAGGACCCATCAGTACCTCCTGAGTGCAACTTCTGGCCCTGCACAGGACCACCCATCTCATACAATGTGCCTGAGAAAACTGTCCAAATATTCCTTGAACTCTGTCAGGCTTGGTGCTGTGACCACTTCCTTGGGGAGCCTGTTCCAGTGCCCAAACGCTGTCTGGGTGGAGAACGTTTTCTTGATGTCTAATCTACACCTTCCCTGAAACAGTTTTAGGCCACTCCCTCAGGTCCTGTCACTCATTGGTCATGAAAGTGAAGAGATCAGTGCCTGCCCCTCCTCTTCCTCTCATGAGGAAGCTGCCGACTGCAATGTGGTCTCTCCTCAGTTTCCTCTTCTCCAGGTTGAACAGACAAAGTGACCTCAGCAGCTCCTCATAAGGAGGTGAAGGCTCTTCACCATCCTCACAGCCCTCCTTTGGACACTCTCCAATACTTTAATGTCTTTCTTATACTGTGGCACCCAAAAGTGCCCCCAGCACTGGAGGTGAGGCCACCCCAGCTCAGAGCAGAGGGGACAATCCCCTCCCTTGCCCAACTGGCCATGCTGGGCCTGATGCCCCACAGGACAGGGTTGGCCCTCCTGGCTGCCCAGTTCCAGTGGGAAAATGTCCATGGCTGTTGTGGGTGCGCTCACAGGCAGTGTAAGGTCAGTGGCACATCCCATCTTGACATCAGTGACCATGTTTTCAATTGTTGTGAGGCACATGTAATGCAGAGCAAGAAACCTGTGAGACTGTACAACACTTCACTGGAGTGGCTTCCCTCTTCTGTGGTGATTCAGACTGGTAGTTTCAGATCCAGCAAGAGATTTCTACATGTCAGATCACGTGGTTTCACTACAAATTGATGGGTATAAACATATCAAATGCTCTTTGCAATGACCCACTTAGGAGAATACCATAACCTGAAAGTTCAAGGTTCTATAAAGATTTAGACATAGTGGTTGCTATTCTCTTTTCTCACTGAGAAGGTGCTTTTGATTCCATAGCTCTCTCATTGCCTTGAGCCTGACCCATCTGAGACTGTGGGCAGTCTGTACCCTAGCTGCTACTTGAGCCTTACCATAAGTTGTTCTCATTTACTTGGTAACCTACTTTCAGCTGTTTTACCTGCAACATATGAGAAGTGGCCTGTACCTCTCCCCTGCCTGAGATGAAATCCTGCGTGTGTGCTGAAGGGCAGTGGGCCGTGCTCCCCTAGAGACTACTAGCTGGCTGACAGCTTCCCATCTTCCCTGTGTGCTCCTGGTAGGAGGTGACACTGCCGCCATCATGGCACAGTCCCCTGGCAAGGCACAGCCTGCACAGGACGAGACTGATATCAGCTCGTTGTGTTAGTTTCTTTCTTGAGCAAGGAGGAAAAGATACCTTCCTTTCTTTGCAAACTGACTGTATGTGCTGTAGATTATTTCCATCATACTCTTTGTCTGTATTACCTGCATTAATCTAGTACAGCGTGGGATGAAAATGTGCCCCTGGGACTAAGCATGTATGTAACTTTAACTACCAGCTGCCAACACGAGTGCAAAGTTGTCTCTTCAAACTACGCATAAAACCCTGTGGATAGTGACATTAAGTAGCTCGCTTTTATGCAATGCAGGCATTACATTTTTTTTACTGTGTTGACACATCATTATATTTCTCAACAAGGCAAATTAGAGCAATGATATGAAGTTTTGTCTTGAGAGCCTGAGGATTTTTTATGGTTTTGGGAGTCTGCATTAAGACAGACTGTAAAATAGGGTGTAAATATTATAATGATGAGTTATTTCTTCCTGCTTGCTAAGAAGCAGCAGAACCGCTGTTAGAAGCCAGTATATCCCATATGGATTATGTCTATTATGTTTTAACAACTGCTGCATGTACTAATTGCTTTTAGTTCATAGGGAATGAAGATAATGTTATGAATACTCAAAGGAGAACTTACATTTTGTACATGACAGTCATGGCTAATCATCTCCTCATCTCCTTTGTCCTGCTCTTGCTGTGAAGACACCCAGGTGGGATCTTCCTTTCCTGGGCTTTTTTTTTTTTTTTTTTTTTTTTTTTTTTTTTTTTTTTTTTTTTTTTGGTGTGTGTCACTAGTTTTGATGCCACTGTGAAGATGTGCAATAGTTTTGAAATATTTGTTCCAGGGCCTACCTGCATGACAACCTGTCCCAGAGGTACCTACAAGGATGGATTGTCCATGTCCTTCTGTTTAGGGGCAGATGGGATATGGGTTGCCAGAGTCACTGTGGTACGACTTTGGGCCTGCACAGCCCTTTCTTCTCCTCAACCCCAAGAACCATGGTCATCATTTATTCTGTGACAGCACAGCCATTATCAAGAAAGAGGACTGGGGTTGGGGAGGAAGGCAGCCATCATGCCATGTTACCTGTTTGGGGCACCATTTCTCCCTGTTAGCACCTGTTCTCAGCCCATGAACTCTGACTAGCCAACAGGTATCCAGACAGACTTACTGTGACACTCCCCATAGAAAGGAGAGTTCCACATGAAAGCTGACCAAGAAAATGTAGAAAATAATATTCCACAGGACCCCTCATTCTCTGTATAGAAACCTGCTTGGTTTCTCTTTTCTTGTTTCAAAGAGGTATAATTAAATACAGAAATAAACCGGGCTGGAGCTCCTGAGATCTCCTCCCACAAATTCACTGTTTCATGGACATTTGTAGTTTAAACTTGCACACTGCTGGGTGCTGGAATTTGCTTGGGCTGCACCCCTCTTCCTTGCCAGGAGAAGGGATGGGTGAGTACCCTGATTTTCCTATGTAGAAAGCCTGACCACAGCAGCAGGGCACAATGCTGTGTGCTCTTAGCTCAGGAGGAAACTGGAGATAATCTCCTTGCATACATACATACTTAGCAGGAATTACTGTTCAATAAGTGCTGCTGATATATCATCCAGCCTTCTGCAAACCACAGGACTCATCATTCTGCTTTCTACCCAGCAGTTTGCTTTTGATCACAGTAGGACTTGATTTTGCCACACATAATGTTCAAAAAAGCCATTCAGCCTTCATGTGACACTACAAAGTGGCAGAGAACATACCATTTTCCATGGTCATGTGTTCTGTTTGTTAACCATCTTTGTTATTATAATTGCATGCCTTATTTCTAATTCAAATACATCTGACTTCAGTTTCTAGCTGCTGCAACTAATTTTTTTCTCTGCAAGATGAAGAAGGAATCTGGTACTGAACATCTCTGCAGTCAGGTCACCCTCCAGTCTCCTCTTTGATACAGCAACCACAACGAGTGCTTTAAGCCTTGTGAGGTTTTTTCTCATAGTCCTCATATAATTTTAATTTAATATTTTAAAAAACCTCCGTTTTTTTGTCATATGCCTGAGTTGAGCAAATTATTCCAGCAACAGTCTCTGGAAACAGGAATGATCTGAGCTGCCAGCCACTGCCTGCTTCTTTGAGCTGCTCCTGCCATCCCCAGTGAGACCTCATAGCTCTCAAACTTGTCCATTTTGACCCTTGTCCCTGGTGTTTCAAAACCCATAGATGCTGCCTCTCTTGCTCTAAATACAGAGCTTGATGTTTGACTGTTCCCAACACTTCATTTTGAATTTCAGTTGCTGTAGTTTAAAGGTAAAGCCAGATAAACCTCTGAAGAGTCAGACTTTGAAATCTGTGTTTCTCTCTGTGATCTCTACTTTTATTAGTGGGCTACAAAGGTTTCTCTTTGGGTGGTGTTTTTTTTTTGTTTGTTTGTTGCTTCTTTATTTTTTTTTATTTTATTTTATTTTATTTTATTTTTATTCTTCAAATGTACCCTCACAACTGGAAGGACAGAGCCATCAAGAGGAGTGAAAACTGATTTTGTGGGAGCCCAGGTGCTATCCCAGTGGTTAGGGTATTCCCTTGACAATCAGTCCCAATTCATCCAGCCTGAGGAGGACTTAAATTTGTGTCTCCCCCTCCCTGGGTGATTGCTCTGATCACCAGCCTTTTCTACCACCTTCAACATAAAAACAACGATCAGGGCAGTGTTGTGTACCCAGGAGAAAGGTAACAACTTGGGGATAGAAGTCTCTTTCAGAAAATGCATCTCAGGCTCCCTAAAGTACAATGGTAGGAAGGCAATAAACTTATATTTGTTCCAGACCAGACCTTAACATTTGAATCTCAGGAGGCTAGTCCAGGTTTGAAATCCTTAGTTGGGTGGCCAGAGGTGCTATTTAAGTCCTTTCATACAGCTGGAATCAAGATCCCCAGTGTATCACACCCCAAAGAATGTCATATTGAAGGACCTGAGATGTGCAGACAGTGAGTGCTGATTAGACTTTCTTAAAGAACATTTTCTTTTTAAATGGGGAACTTTTCATCAACAATATCAAATTCCCCCAAACAGTAAGCATTTTCTCACTTAATACAACTATTAGTGACAATAAATACCTACCTAATTAATGGTAGATATAATTGCAAACCCCACACTAAATTCTTCTCTTGCACCACTGTCACTCTGGGGAGAAGGTAGTTCAATGCTGTAAATATACAAAATTTGGGCCATAGTTTGACCTTGGGTTTGAAATGTCTTCTTTGATCTTTTTGTTGAGAGACAGGCAACTGTTCCAAATATGGAAGGACATATGATTGAATAAATAATGGCCAACAGCACACAGATTTCAAGTATTCATGCACTAAAGTATAATACTGTACACACTGGCATGTCTCAGAAACACCTTTGGATAGAATGCTAAGTCAGCTCACAGAAAGCCTGAAAGATGAACCATTTGTGTTGAGTGCCTTTTCCTTAAAATAGCTTAGTTTTATAATTCGATTGTGTAACGTAACAGAGCTCTGGAGTTTAGGAGGCTGAACTGTATTTCAGGAAAAAAAGAAACAAAGAGAATGCAAACTAGATTCCTAGATCACAGGATGTAAGTACAGCAGGTATCAGCTGTGGGTGCAAATTTTTTCTATTAAGAAAAGTTCAATAGGAAGGTCTTTCCTTTGTGTGCTGGGCAACTTTTGACTGCCCTTCCCCTTGTTAGTTCTATGATTTTTATGACAGGAACACTGGTTCCCTGTCTCTCTTTTAGAAGCATTTCCCAGTGTTGTACACATTTCTGACTCAGCCAAGGTCTTCTCAATGAGAAACTAAAATGAGTCTGCATTGAATTAATTAGTTCAAAGCAGCCTGCAATGTTTATCTACAACTGTGAATGGGCACTGGGGCTGCTTACCAAACCCGGGTGAAAATGAGTGTGTTTTAAATGGGATTGCTTATAAGGATTTGACTGACTTGAAGTAAAATCTATTTCGTTTCTGCAAGTTTTGTGCTATTTTCCTCTTTGGAAGGGAAAGTTTGGATATTCTTGAGCATTGCCTTTACTTTTGAAGCAATACAAATGGACATTTAATGATCTGCAGAATATAATGCATGAAAAGAAAGCTGTCACTGACACAGAACATTTATAAGAACGCTTCTAACAGAAAATCATAACAGAAAATTCCATGTTTTATTTCACGCGTCTTGTAATTCTGGAATATCTATCTCACCATTTATGGTCTGTCTGACTCTTCACTCCTGATAACTTCCTAAGTGTACCCAGGGGCAGAGATAAATAAAAGCAAAAATAATTCCAAGTAAAGAGACATTTGCATTCAGTATTGCTTTTCTTTTTCCAAAATGAAAGCATTTCATTAAAAATTCTCATTAAAATCAAAGACAACACTTCTGGTATCACTTGTCATCTAAAAGAGAAATTCTTCAGCTCCTACTGAAAGTCAGAAGAGTATGTAAAGGCTATTGAATGCATATTGCTCTTTCTGTCAAGTTAGTGGGACCAGAAGGACCTTTGATCTGACCTAGAGTGGAAGTTCTTGTATTTTGATTTAATCTAAAGTTGCATTGAACACATCAAGAATTGTGTGTGTAGTGTTTTTTGTTTTGTATTTCTGCAGATGAAAAAATGTAGGTTCCAGCTGTTAGGTCTTCATAATTTTCCATGAAATATAAGAAATTGCTGTAGCATGCTTTAAAAGAAGATATCTGCATATGTCCTTTGTATATTATATGAAAGTAAGAAAATCTATTATTGAAGAATATTTGCTTTTTTTGTATGCATAAGTCACTACTCACTCTTCTCCTTCTCCCTGTGTCATGCAGACCCCCTTGTGTTATGTGTTTGGCTTCACATAACCTACACAGTCCATCACACAGTCCAAAAATCCATTGTCACACATCACAGATGATCAGCTCGTTATAAGTGACTCAGAAGTAATGGATTCTATGGATTTTTTCACAAAACTTCTAAGATAAGGCCAGATTCATTAGGGCATTTAATTTTTAAAATCTGATTTTACATTTAATTTAACATTTAATTTTTGGTGATGAAAAACCATTGTTCCCGGAGAAATCTTCCTCAGCTGCTGAATTTGGGTTACAGTAGGCTGGATCTATATTCCCTTTAGTTTTTCCTCATTTGAATGAATTGTGGTTTGTTTGCTCCTTTTGGCTTCTCTGCCCAGAACAGGGTCTTTGCCTCTCTCCTCTTCAGATGAATGTCTGTAGCCCAGCAGCCCCAGATCACCTCTACTGAAGCTGTGTCTTCAGACTGCCAAAAGTTTAAATACATTATTTTTCCAAGAAATTCTACCACAAGCAGTCTGAATTTACAGTTTAGTATCCAGTATTATCTTTGCATAAGAGCAACTGTGCCCAAGCTTTGTGAACTCTTTCAAAAAACTGGTCTTGCTTTTAATTCAGAGTTGTACAGATTGCAGTTCAGCCACAGAGCACCTGCACACAATTCAGTGCCTCATTTCCCTCCTTCAGGAGTCCTCTGGGGAATACAGTGCACTTCTTCAGATGGCTTCTTCCTCAACATGTCTCCTGCAGCCCATCTCTTCTCTTCTTAGCTGTTTCTGCAATGAAAATAACCTAATTTCTGCAAAAGTGGATCTCTCAGCTTTTCTCTCCCACTCAGTTACCATTCATTGAATATCCCTCATCAAGTGACTTGTTCTCTACTAGACCAGTCAGTTAGTGACTAGTTAGTGAAAATCCAGCTCTTAGCAAATTACATGCTGAACCAAGACTTTTCCCCTCCTCTCCCTCCTCCATAATGTAGGGTCTCTTAAATGGTCAGTCTCCAAATTTCATTCACTTTTCTCTGTTGGTCACAGGCAGGTGCAAGCACTACTCCTGCCATCTTCTGGGGATTTTCCGCTGTGTGAGGCACCCCACTGAGAGCACACAGCATCCCCTGAAAATCCTACCATGTAAAATGCCAAGAATTCAGAAAATTCCTCAATTTTGGTAATTTAAGTGCTCTGTTTAAAAAGCCCAGTGTGTTTTAAGCAGCTAGCTCAAACCAGTCCTTCGGGACTGGTTGGAGTGTTCCTTTCTTTAAAGCTTTGTCTTTCTGAGGAGGAATGACAGCAGTTTTCAATTTTTAATCTTTGTGACAGTTTTCAGTGAAATAAGTGTGACTATATTTCTGACTTTTCCTAAGTCTGCCTTCAATCCTCCTTTAGTAAACATATGTCAAAAGCAGTTGAAGCTGTGCTTAGAACATCATTTGTTTTTCATTTACCTGTAACAGGACTGACTGCTGTAACATCCTTGATTTACACATGACTGCTTTCATTCTGCAAAAGGCAAGATCTGGCCAAATTATGCTCTTGTACCTTCCTGTTGGCAAGCTTGGTCACCAAATACCTGCTTGTTTTGTATATGCCAGGTTAATTTGCTCTGCATATATGACTTTGCTTCAAAATCCCTACAAAATGTAAATTCCTTTTACCACACAAGCATAATTTTCTCATGCTTCAGCACCATCCATTAACAAGCTGCTAAATAATAAATAAATTAATAATGAATTTAGAAAAAAACACACAGAAAAGCAAACAGCATAAGAATGGGTGATGTTCCCCAGCAATGTCAACTTTTTCATACCACACAGGCTTTCTTGTCTTTTTTTTCCCCAAGTCAACTTTCAGAACTATTTCAGACAGATGCCCCAGTAATCTCTGATGTTCCCTACAGATCTCTCCTTGACACAGAGATTATAAAAGCAGTAGTCTCAAAGAAATTGGAAACCTTGTATTCTGCAAAAGCTCAGTTCTTGATCGTCTCCAAGGAAATAGAGTATACTCTAAGTCTTTACTCCAGATATAGCAAAAAGACCAGAAGGTGACAGATAAATGTATTTTCTATACTACCTAATGTTATTTCAATATCTGCATATTTGTAAATCCTCTTTGTTAGTATCTGCACAATGTAAAAAGTGAATGGAGGTGGTATGAGCTGTGTTTTGTTCTTGTGAAATGTAGCTCTAAGAAAAATGTGAGAGAGGTCATGGTCACCCAATAGAAGATGAACAAGAGCCTTAGATTCCCTTAGATGTCTGCCAGTGGATATTGGCTGATGCTCTTTGGACAACTCACTTGTGTAAACAGCTTTCTTCTTGCAGCAGGTGCTTTGAGGCTGTTGACACCCACGAAGTTGTCAGGACCTCGACTACACCTCTCTTGTGAGGGGTGGATCCTCACGTGGCACTGTAACCAACGCTGTGAGGAAGCATTGGTTCATAGTGCCACCTACAGAATCAACACTTCCACTTGATGGTGAATTGGATTGCCTCTCTCTCCTTTCTCTTTTAAGGCTTACAACTTCATTTAACATTATGAGGAAATTGTGAAATAGAAGCCTCAAACTTTAAGTGTTAAATTACCAAAGATTTTCAGGTGAACAATTATACAGTGCAACAGGATATTTTTAACCATCTCCCTTTAATCTAGGCTGTGATGAGGGTATTCCTACCCTGGAAAGCAGAATAAAATTGAACTAAATTTCAAGTGGAAGAAAAAAATATCTGGAACATTAAGAAAAAGATAACCCCTGAGAGAGATGTTTGGACATTGAACGACACAGAAAAACATGTAATTTATCAGGCCTGAAAATGTGGAATCTAGTTTTCATACTGAAGGATATTTTTATTTTTAAAAATAGGAATTTGATTAATGCACCTGTTTCCAAAAATGAAAATGCACCTTTTATGAATGGAATCCAGTGTGTGCAGAATAGGATTATGTGTAGCAATATGTGTACAGAGATGATATGTGCACTTGGAGAGCTGCATTCTAGAGCTACAGTCTAAAGGATATTCATGACAAAAACTTCAGGCACCAGGCTAGACCTTGAAGGAGTGAGATCTGTCATTGGCACACAAGACAATGAAAGCTGTTTTAAAGAGAGCTATCCAAATAGTATTTTAGTATGAAGAAACCTTCTGTAATGGCTTACTTTTTTTAAGGTTAATATATATATATATGTGTGTGTGTATATATATATATATATATATATAAATAAATAAAGACAAGTAAACTGGACAATATGGGGAATTTGGGTTCCAGACCTCTCTGGATTCCTCTTTTGTTAATTTATACTTGCAAAGTTGAAGGTCACTGCGAGAAACATAAAGATTTATCAACTGAGTTTGAGAAACCCACTGACGTCACCAACAGAACATTCATATTTATCCCTTGTGTGACCAGTTATTTTGTATCAAGCAGGAAAGAGATGTGCCTTTTTGCCAAGACAGGGTGATGCATATTAGAGAATGATTTCAGTTTCAGACTTGTTCTCACAATGACTATTTTCAGAAAAACTTACACACAGGTAATTGCATAGCCTCAAACACGTGTACGGACAGTGAGGCAACACTAATTGCTTCTTGCTCCAGGTCAGGCCAGGTGCTGGAAAAGAGGTAAGCTCTGGTTTATCTTTGTTTGCTCTTCCTCAGTGCACACCACATCCTGGAGTTAGTCCTCTTGTGTTGGAGTCCTGGGTACCTGTCCCAAGGTCATTTGCCTGCCTCTGGTGTGTATGATGACAAAGCCCTGGGAAAACCAATTGACTGCATCTAAAGAAGTTTAATTGAAAACAATATGTGAAGTCATAGCACACAAGAGTTTGAGAGTTCCTGTTATGCCAAGCGTTAGAGTTGGAGAAAATTTTAAAAGTGATTGTGGAAGCTCTAGCAGTGAATTAATCAGTGGATGATTCCTTCCCCCATTGAGAGTAGTACTTGAGTGGGAAATCATTTAAAACAGGTGGAATAGAGTAGGTGTTATCAGTCTGACTGTCATTCTGTTCAGTTTGGGGAATCTTACTGGTCCCTAAGGAAAGAGAAATCACATTCCTTGACTCATGCTGTGCTGGTAAGGGATGATGTGTTCAAATTACTGGGAACATGTGTTGTATTCAATAGATAGCAGAGAAAAGGAAGAGCTCCCTTAATTAGCATTCCACTTTCTGAAGTACATATTGGTACAAACTGGGCTGAAAATTTATGAAATAAGAAAGAAAGAACAAATAACAGACAGAGATTTTTTCAGCCCCTCTGTGAGTAGCTACAAGCTGCATTTCTGCTGGGTTACCAATTCTTGCACATTTTATGCATGATCTTTGTAATAATGAAGGCCAAGATCAGTTCCTTGCAGTTGAACTACTTCACTTAATGTATGACAGGGTGTAAAATCAAAATACAGAAGGAAAAACTGAATTTAAAATACCCTTTTACTGCTATAAAGCAGACTGAAGTTGTATATCTTTTTTCATGTTTGCCCTTTAGCTTTTGATGCTCTTTAGATTTATGGTGAAGTGCTGAGTGAAAATGATAGATGGTATATAGATACTGGAAAATGAAAATGTTGGTTCCCAGCCTGAATAACATGAACAGCCATTAGGTCACTGGAAGATATTCCAGGTTTAAATGCACTTTCTGATGCTTCTTCTAGCCCTACACTTTATTTTTTTTTAATGCCTCTTTCAGAGATACTATCTTGCCATGAGATACCTGCTCTAACTACCAAAATAGAAGCTCAGTTGTGGAAATTACTTTGCATTGCTCCCCTGCAGATGTGGACCTCTCTGTAAGAAAGCACTGCAGCCTAATTGGAACAAAACCTTGGAGCATGAAAATGAGGATGGCTTTGTTGCTAAATAGTCAGATCATTAACATAGAAAGGAATCATCAACTATACTTTTTTTGAACTAAGTTGGGTTTGTACAATTTACACAGTAATTGGGTACTTATTAATTACCCAGTAGTTCAGTAAATGTGTGATAATACAATATAAACTGAGAGCTCCATGGTGCAAAGACCAAGACTCACATTCTTCCAGTCCTGGGTGAAGTCCCATGATTCTTTGTAGTCATGGAAATAAAATTTAGAAATTCAACTCAATCATATATCTTTTAAAAATGGAGTGCCCTAACATGACAAGGATAGCAATAGCTTTGAGTGAGGAAGTCTGGGATCAAGTTTCCTTTCTGTTTGAGCCAGAACACATTTGCAGTGAAGGTCAACTACATTTTTAAGACATGTCAGACATGTCATGGGAGTGGATTTTTCTCATCTGTTTTGTTGAAACTGTTCCAATTTATGTCAGAACTTAAATACTCTGGGACCAGAGAACAAATGAGAATATACAACTCACTAAACTTCATACATAGGGCACTCAGATGAGAGAAAGGGAATGATAACTTGTATTCACCCTGTTTTCAAGTGATATGTCTATATGCAAGACAAAACATCCCATAACATCTGTGGTTGAACATTCCATAATGTCTGTCTTCAGAAAGCTGATTCTCTGTGCAGCTGTTTCTCACAATTCATGAAGGAAGAAGTCTGGTGCTAATCTCAGACAATAAAAAAGAGATCAGTTATGTGGTATTCAGATGATTATATATCCAACTTCCTGTGCATTTTAGATGCCAAAGGCCCTGAAATGTGAGGGCGTTTGGGAAAGAAAAGGGACTATAAGAAATTTTAGTTTTGTTTTTTTTCTTCCTTAATGTTGAATCTCAACAAGTGCTCAGTTATTTCCACATTCCTGGAAACATGAAATTTTTCATTTCAAAATACCATTTACAAAATATGGATATTTCCAAAGTATTTTCCTTCTCCTGGAGGAAAAGAGGGCATGGAGAGTGAGGGGAATGTGAAGAAATTCCACCATATCCACACTGCACATCAGTTTGAATATAATTCATGGAATCAGAATTATTTGAGTTGGAAGGGACCTTAATGATCATCTAGTTCCAGCTCCTCTTTCATGGGCAAAGGCACCAGACCAGATTGATCAGAGCCCCATCCAACCTTGCCCTTGAGCATTCCCAGGGATAGGGCATTCACAAGTTTTCTGGGCAACTTGTAACAGTGTCTCACCACCTTTAGTAGTGTAAAGATAGTGAAGATTTTCTTCTTAAAAAAAAATCATATTGATAAAACCAAAATGCATAATTTTGATAAGTAACTTACTGATAGCCTCTTCTCCTTTCCTCCCTTTCCCCAAAGTTAAGAATTCCACAAACTCACAGATAATTCCTGTAATCAGGAATGCCAAACTAGACTTAAAAACAATGACTTGCAATTGGTGATTAATGGGCTCCTTTTATTTCCCTTCAGTTTTTCTTTTGTGAGTTTCTTTAAAAAGAACTTCGCTGAAAACAAGTTGACCAATGACTCCTCAGATTCTATAAAAGAAACCCCAACACTGAAGCCAAAGGAGAATTTTTCATTATTTCTCTCAAAATACCATGGTGATGAACACTGGGGAAATGAGTATTAATCATTTGTCAGCTTCAGCAGCAATATAATTTATTTTTATCAGACATTTAACCATATGAGGACAAGAACAGCAAAGGACAAATTTCACCAGGACAAACTGCTTAGTCTTTCACATAATTTCTCACACAAAGTCTTGGGTCTTCACTGGTCTGACAGAGGTGAGTTTGCCTTGGGGAATCATTGATGATGGCTGTGTCTGTGTGCAAGGTGGGTTATCAGTGAGCAGTGTCAATGCTGGAGTAAAGATAGTGCCTGGGAAAATGTGCATCTTACAGACAGGAGGGTGGCAATGCTTCTGCTTTCCAAGAGAAGGCAGGAGGAGACCAGCTAGATGGCTGGAGGTCAGTAGGGATAAATTGTTTCAACACAATTGCCCTAAGGAGAGGACTGAATGTCTTTCAAAGAAAAGGAAAAAACAAGGCAATTTGCATATCAGAGGAATCCAGTAATGAAGACTGATCTTAATGTGTTAACTTAGTAAATGTGAGAAAGGTGGGTGTGGGGTCGTCCAATGGGAAGCAAAGATCTGAAAGAAATGACCAATTGTGTCCCATAACAGTTACCTCCATGGCAGGCAGTTTGGAGGGCTGGCAAGCCTACAGCTTCCCCCAAATTCTTGACTGTATCCCTTCTCCCACTGCAGTCTTCTTCCTTGTTCATGAGAATAACCAAGGTCTGCCTAAACTTACTACACCTGAGTTGATGACATTTTCAGGATACTTTTCACCGTGGAGCCACCAGAAACATTCATTAAGTTTCTTGTGTGACTTGATTTTCATCAAGCTTTGATGGAGAAGTTTAGAAGTGTACTGAAAAGAGTCATAGGCTCTATCCAGCCTATATAATTGGTAGGATCAGGGATTTCTTCAACAGTATTTCATTGAGTTCCTGATGAGAAGGCAGTATGCTCTAACTCTTTTCCTAAGGTATTTTTTGGCCTCTTGGAGCATCAAACTGAAGCATTTCTTGAAAATGGCCTTTTTGTACAGAAGTCATTATTTGACGCAGGTGTGGTAGCAATTCTTTTTTGTAGCAGCCCTTACTGTTATTTCACAAGGATGGTCTTCTGGTCATGTTCCCTTGAGGGCCTGCAGAGCTCTAAGCAATTGTGTAGGATATTTATGAGTGGCATGCAGAATCACAGAATGACAGAATTAACTAGGCTGGAAAAGACCTTTGAGATCATCAAGTCTGACCTATGACCTAATACCACCTTATCAACTAAACCGTGGCACTGAGTGCCACATCCAGTCTTTTTTTAAACACGTCCAGGGATGGTGACTCCACATCTCCCTGGGCAGCCTATTCCAATGCCCAATCACTTTTTCTGTGAATTTTTTTTCTAATGTCCAGCCTAAACTTCCCCCGGTACAGCTTAAGACTATGTCTTCTCATCCTGTTGCTAGTTGCCTGGGAGAAGACACCAACCCCCACCTGGATACACCCTCCTTTCAGGCAGTTGTAGAGAGTGATAAGGTCTCTCTTGAGCCTCCTTTATTCCAGGCTAAGCAGCCTCAGCTCCCTCAGCCATTTTTCACAGGGCTTGTGTTCCAGACCTTTCACTAGCCTTCTTGCTCTTCTCCGGAAGCGTTTAAGCATCATCCTTCCTAAATTGGGGGGCCCAGAACAGGACACTGCACTCAAGGGACAGCCTCACCAGTGCTGAGCTGGGGGCAAGAATCACCTCCCTAGTCCTCCTGGCCACACCATGGCTGATCCAGGCCAGGATGCCATTGGCCTTCTTGGCCACCTGAGCACACACACTGGATCATGTTCAGTCATCTATCAACCAGCACCCCCAGGTCCTTTTCTGCCTGACCCTTTCCCAGCCACTCTGTCCCCAGCCTGTAGTGCTGCTAAGGGTTGTTGCAGCCAAAGTGCAATACCTGGTGCAAAACCACTCATGTTTTCTGTGCAGCAGCAGCACTGAGACATATTCAGAAAAAAATACTGCTCTAAGGAAAGCTAAGAATTCATCTTCTCCAGCCTACTGCCCCAGTGAGTGTGTCTTGCTGTGCCTAAAACCTTGCCTGGCTTCTGTACTTTCAGCCTACTCTTAAAAATCTTCCCTGATGTGTGGGTGGTTTCTCCTTGGGGGCTGCTTTACCGGCCAAGCAGTAAACCCCAGACCAACCGAGACAGCTTGTGTGGGTTCCTGAGATCAGCTGGCTCAGCATGGATAAGGCTGGAAATGAAGAGCGGGCTTCTGCCGTGGGTTTGGAAGGTGTTTATTCGGTGCAGCTCCACATGCAAAAAGCACGGCCTGGCCTGTCCTTCTCCTATTTGTACCCCAGGACACAGGCTGGGGCAGCTGGAGAATTTGGGCCAATGGATGGAAAGGAGTTGGGTGTTCCAGGGCAGGGGCACTTAACAGAACAAGTGGAAGGGGCAGGTGTTGGGCACCTGGTTGAATGGGAAATGATCTCCCCTCAGGTTACCAGGGTGATTGACAAGGGGCTCCCCTCTGGGGAGATACCATGTGGGTTTGGGAACGGGTGAAGGGACTTTGGAAGGAACATACCAACACAAAATAAATAAAATACATATAAAACTTAGAAAGCATCAATCATGCATTGCAACACTGATGGAGACCCTTGTGTCTCCCTAGACAGTCTGTTTTGGTGCTTAACTAGAGCCAAACATTTCTTGCCTTGCTGCAACCATGGAGTCTACACACTCTCCACAGAGGTATGGTGGAACAGCCCGTGGTCATGGCACCCAGCCCCAGGTCTCCAGTCACAGGTCCCTGACCAGCTATGGCTTGGTGATGCAGAAGAGTAAGCTGTTTGAAATTACACATTAGAGTCTGAATCTTCCTCTCTGAACAAATGAGTAGTCCAAGTGAGCTCCTTAGTTGCAATGAGCTCTGTCACCTCATTCCAGCATGGATGACTAAGGAAGGAGTATAGCAAAAGTTTAAAATATTAGAACATATTTTTACCCTAATTTAGGCTTGGGCACACTGTGATTTCCAGCCTGTGAGCAGCCGCTTGCATTGGGTCAACGCACACTGGCACTATTATTAATTGTGGTCCTTCATTTCTGGGTTTGCACGGGAATGACCTGCAGCTTTTGTGACAGATGCTCTGCCTCTCATGGGCTGAGCCCACCTTGTTGTGCATCTGACTAACACAAGGCTCATTGACGACTGCAAGGCATTAGCTTTTTCCTTTCCTCAGCTGCTTGTTCTCTTAAAACTTGATCCTTACAGCAAACCACTCCCTCACCCCAAATTACCACTAAATCTGTTTAAACCCAGACAACAAAAATCACCTTTAAAAGTATTCTGTTAGTCAAAATATGATTAATTAGGGTTGAGTTATTTTATTTCTGAATAGTTTAAATACTTATAAATGAAAATTTAAATAATTACAGCCTTCTCTGGATATTTTAAAGAAAGAGCTATCACATATAAAGTTGAATTTTCAATGCCTCATTTAGCATGCTACAAAGAAGGAAAAGAAGAATATTAAAATATTTTGTATCAGAGGTCTAGGACTGAAAAGATAGACCTAGCATTCTGATTACTAATTAAGTTCACATTTAACACAAATAAAACATGTAAGGTTGTAAGAAAGTTTGACAAAAAAAGCCTAGAGAGATCTGTACTTTTTGTGCTATAATTATATTGGTACTTCTATATTATTATAGTCATTATCTTGCCAGTACGCAAGACAAAAAGCCACTATTAAATCCTCTGAAGTGAATAGTGGCCACATATGTATGTCTGTATGTGTGTGAAAGTGTGAAGAGTTGTAAAAATATTGAGTGGGGTTCTGAAAATACTCCCAATTTATGCAACCACTTAACTGCAGCTACTGCAGCCTGAGTTTCACTTTGTCTGTGACAAATCCAACACAGACTGACTTGAGAAGAACCTTGCTCAAGTCATGCATGGCTACCTATGTTTGCAGGAATTCCACTAAGCCAGGTGCCAAGAGCAGGGAGGTTAATTACTGGCTGCAAACCCAAAGCCTGATCTAGATATTGAATTGTACAGTACTTTAAGGATGCTGGTTTGGCTCACAGCCCTTCACCCACTGACTGTGAGCAATGTGTCTCCTGAGAGTTTCTTCAGCATTGCTCTCAGCTGCAGGAAATGAACAACAGAGCATGAGGCTGGCAGAGCAAAGTCTGGTTCTGCTCACTGTCCCTTGCTTGAAAAATGTGTGCAGCCACAGTCAGGTGAAGCCTGTGGACTGCAGAAGCAGCCCAGTCACACCAGTCAACCCCACTGGTTCCAAGAGGGGTGTTCCAAGGTTACTTTGCTTCAGCTGAGGTGAGGAGTCCAGTGTATCTTATGGGTTCCTCTTCAACAGTCTCCATCATTCTTGTTATGTTGATTTTTATTAGTGTAGAAATGTTTAATTTACCGAAGAGGATAAAAATGATTTTCAGGTAAGACATGTAACCATTTTTAAGAATGGAGAAAGAGTGATTCTCAATAAATACATTTGGATTTTTCTGGAAAGGCCATTTTTCTATTCACATTTAGATGCATTAAATTTCTTATGGAGAACATCATCATAAGTTGCAATGACATGAATTAGGGATAGGGACTTTTTTAAACTGTAAAGGTGAATAGGATTGATCAATTATTCAAATGGAAGTTAAAGCTAACTGGAGTTTGGAGATTAATTTGAAAATGATTTATGTATTCTATTTTCAGGTACCTTTATGCATTCAAAATGTGAACAAACACCGGAAAATCAAGAGGAAAAGCAGCAGCTTGGGAAGACAACTTTTTATGATATTAGCATTATGTTTTGAGAATGAGGTTGTGTGCAAACCTCTCCAGCTGTAGTTGGAGAGTTTGCGCATTTAGGCCAAGCCAGACCTCATTTACAGAAGATTCTCCACGGTAGCAGGCTTCCTTTATTGCAGTTGCAGGAGGGACTCCCCCTTTTCAAACCTGCTCTGTCCATCTCTGACATAGAAGTCAGTCAAGCTGTGCTGATCATTCTGCACCTCAGGAGAGCAGGGAAGGCCTGCAGTGAGGAGGGGATCAGAGTTACTGAGCAATTGTCTAATACTGGCCATGGGGTTCAGGTGTCACAGGGAGGCCTAGGGAGGTTCACACAGACACTGCAATAGCATACATAGAACCACAGAATGGTTTGGATTGGAAGGAGTTAAAAGATCATTCAGTTCCTATCTCCCTGCCATGGGCGGGGACACCTTCCACAAGAGCAGGTTTCTCAAAGGCCCTTGGACACTTCCAAGGATAGGGTATCCACAGCTTCTCTGAACAACAGCTTCTATGGCATCTTCCTTGAAAATCAGAATAAAAAATGCTATTGCTATTTCAAGCAAAGGTATCAGGCAGGTTTCCAGATGGAGGATTCCAGTTTAGGAGTTTTCTTCCTTAGTGCTGAAATTAACAATACTTTGGTCATATGTGTCTAGCAGTTGGTAGACATCTCCACAAAGACATCTAGACATCCATCTAGACAAATCCATAGTATTTGCCTTCTAATCTGCTCTCCTTAATTAGCTTGATGAGACAGAGCTAGCCTGTGTGATCAGGTAATCCTCTGTCACACCACCACTGTGGTCTATGCCTTCTCTTCTCTCTCCAACCACCTCCTGACCCAACATTTGCTTTACAAAATGCTACTGCTGGGTGGATTAGCTGCAGAGCAGTTTCCTCACTGATACCAGAGTTCATGCCAGGCACAGCCCTGTGCACCATCTGGGGCTTCTCCTACAGCAGATAAAGGATATCCACCTTGATATCATCAAGTTTTGTTAATGTGTCAGCAAAGAAGCCAAATAACAGCATATTTTTTCTGTCTCTTAGGACATTAAAACACCCAAGAGACAGAGAAAAGTGTTATTCTGGAGACTAGTCCATGGTTGTGGAGTTCATAAAAGGAAAATTAGAGTGAGAGGTGAATGCTGGGCCTTGGGTGCCTGCTGCCATGCACTCACAAAATACATTTTCCGTGTGAAGGCCTCCTGGAGAGATCTTTGCTGAAGCTATTAGTAGCAGAATGGCACTGTCAATATTTGTTCCACTGAGATGGTCAGTAGTTTTGGTGGTAATAGCCTTTCCACCCTCCCTGCAGCCCTTGGCAGGCAGAGCCCTCCTTTGTTCCCCTCACCCGCCCCTCAGCCATGCAAGCAGAGGGGAAGAGCCTGGGGTGATGGCAGGAGACAGGGGAGCAACAGCAGGATTTTGGGCAAGCAGCAGCATCTCAATGCAAGGGGAATTGAGGTGGGAAGAGAGGACAGAATCATAGAATCATGGAATCATAGAATATAGCAAGTTGGAAGGGATTCATCAGGATCATCGTGTCCAACTTCTGGCCCTGCACAGGATAACCCCAAGAGTCACACCAGGTGCCTGAGAGTATTTTCCAAATGCTTCTTGAACTCTATCAGGCTTGGTACTGCAACCACTCCTCTGGGGAGCCTGTTCCAGTGCCCAAACACTCTCTGGATGAAGAATCTTTTCCTAATGTCCAGCCTAAACCTCCCCTGACAGAGCTTCAGGCCATTCCCTCAGGTCCTGTTACTGTCACCACAGAGAAGAGATCAGTGCCTCCCCCTCCTCTTCCTCTAGTGAGGAAGTTGCTGACTGCAATGAGGTCTCTCCTCGGTCTCCTCTTCTCCAGGCTGAGCAAACTAAGTGAACTCAACAGCTCTTCATAAGGCTTCCCTTCCAAACCTTTCATCATCCTTTGTATACCCTCTAATAAGCTTAATATTTTTTTTATATTGTGCTGCCCAAAACTGCACAGAAGCACAAGAGGGACAGAAGATCAATACAGAGTATCCTGAGGGGAACCACCTATGAAGACTAGAGGAAGAAAAAAGGAACAGTGAGAAGGGAAACAACAATGGAGAGAATATTTCATCAATTTCTGTCCAGGGAAGAAGAACTCCCCTAGCACAGAGTGAAACCAGAATGATTGTAATGAATGGCAGCTCACATACGCTGGCCAGCAGGGCTGACCCAGACTGTGGTGGGGCTGTGACCACTTCCCACTGGTCTCATACCCTGTCAAAGAGTGTTTCAGATGTTTACAGCAAGGCAGTGAATTGTTAAAGGTTACCTGGGGACTTCTCACACTTAGTTGGATGTATTGCATGCAGAGGACATCTGCATTCACCTGGCATTCTTTTTCTCAAAAGCATGACATCAGCCTAATGCATAGTTGTGAGCTGCATGGTATCTCCCTATTGTTTCCCTCAGTATTAGTACATTTGCCCTTAGCTCATTGCCAGTATATTTTGCTGATTTCTGTTGGTCACTGTTTGAATTCTTTTTCAGTAGTTTTGTGACAAAACCCCAGACACAGGTGAAAGCTGTTGTGCAAAAAGCAGCCAAGCACAAAGAGGGAAAGAAACGCATTCTCCTCAGTGGCAGAGAGCTTCACTGTGATTCACTGTGCTGCTGCTGAGCTCACAGCTCTCTGCTGGTTTTTTAACTGCTGCAGGCAAAAGCCAGATCAATCTGTTTTAGGTGTTTGTTTCATTGTTGTTATTCTGTGCCGTCAGTCACAAAGGCAAGGGACACTCACCCAGAGACAAACAGATGATGGCAATTTTTGTTGGGCCAGATGGGGGTGTGCAATTCAACACTGAGAGGAACTGCCAACCAGAAAGGCCATCATACATCACAGTATCCATGTTTTTCATATGATTAAGGTCTGTCAGGTCTCTGCCAGGCACAAATGTCTACAAGTATGCTATCATTTGAGTTTTGGAGCAGTTTTCTGCCCAAGGAGTTACCATTTTACACCTGAGTACTCTTTGGAGACTAAAACCTGTTATGTGGGAGAACTCATGTGAACGCATGTGAACTGTACTTCCTGTTCTTCCAGGAAATCTCAGCTGACTTGGACAAATGAAAATTCTGCCATTGTTGCAGGAATTTATGAAGTAAAAAACTGACCTTTGTCTTTAAAATACAGACAAACATTGTGAGAATATTTTTTACACCACAATCCTACAGTATAAAAGTCAATCTGACTTCTCTTTGACCCAGATATGGTGGCCTTGATTTGTTCTTCATGCTGTCATTGTACAAGAGCAATCTTGCTCTTACAGAGAGTTTGCCCACAGCTGACACTTGGGGAAAGGTGAGATATCTGTGTCCTAGGGGCTGGAGTCAATGGGCTGCCATCATCTGAATCCTGCAAAAGACAGATCCCTTTGGTATGGCCCAACACTAAAGATGTGACCTCCCTGGTAGGGACCAGTTGTCAAGGTCACCCACCATTATGACTTTCCCACAAATCTCTGTGTCTGAGTCTTACTCCTGCAGCTCTGCAGCACAAGAAGATGACAGTGGATATGACACAACCATGCAGCACATCTGGCCCTAAAATATATTTGACTTGTAGGTAGGGTTTCTGTCAGATAGGAAATACCTCCAGATCTGTTAAGACCCCAAATTTTATCCTCTCTCAATATCAATCACAAAAATTCTGCGCGTGTTTGTAGTGCTTGTATTAAACTAATTATGTGTGCAGGATTGGGTAGTTGTATTTGTAATGTTTAACATTTTTGGAGGCATTATACTGACTTTTTCAGGTTCTAATTTAGTACGTTACTGCAGAAAATACAATTTTGTGTTACCGAATACCATCCTTATTAAAATCTGTTTGGTGGAGGGAAAAAAAATCCTGTCTGTGAGCTGCAATGAAAGTTTACAGAGGAACTTCCACTGTCTTCATGAAAGATGCACGTAAAGATGAAGTGAAGCATCTTGTCTTTGCATTGTGGCTGGGGCGTAGGATCATCACATACAATTACAACTATCTCTGGTATGAGTGTAAGTCACCCTAGGTTCCTTTCAGAATCAATTGAGAGAAATGTTATTTTCAAGAAGTGATTCACGTGACCTACTTGTAGCCATTTATTTCAGGATGAAATGATCATCCCCCCACCCCACAAGTGCCTATTTCTGTGCATTGACTGTAAAGAGCAGTGAAGGCAGTAGCTGAAGGATAAAACATTGCAAGTTTTTGCTTTTGGCCAAATGAATTAGTGGATCTTTGGATTTTATCTTTACTTATTCTTGGCTCAGTCACTAATGTTATAGTAATAGGTAGTTTTGGGGCAATATAATCACACCAAGGACTGCTCTCTTTCCGCTCTTTTTGCCTCTGTCTTTCATATCTTCATTTTCTGTTTCCCTTTTCTCTCTGTTGTCTTTCTATCCTCCCTGCAGCAGTTTCTAGTCCTTTCTTGTTTCCTGAAATTGTGTTCAGTGAAATAATTAATACGATTCCTTAAAATATTATTAAGGCTTTTAAGGTAGTATGCCAGTAGGCATAATGGGAAGCAAGAGAGTTCATAACTCTCAGAACTGCTGTGCTGGTCAGGTTTCAAGGTTATCTGGTTATCTTCCCAGTCAGAGGGATGGAAATACGCATTGTAAAAGAAAAGCTTAAGCCATTCAGAACCTGGACATTGCAGAACCAGAATATTACACCAAATATGCTGCATTCAGTCAAATGTATTCCAAGGAAGAACTGCTCAGTGTGTTTGCTCCATAATGTCAATTCTTGAAGATCATATTTCACTCATGTGTTTTTACAGTTGCTATAGTTTGGATATATTTCCTCCTTTCCCCTTTGTTGAGCTGACTGCAGTGAGCCTGGCAGTGTGAATCTTCCAGCAAGACACTTGGGGTCTGCAGCACCTGCAGGGGTGGGGGTGGTGGCTGGAGGGTGATGGGTGCTGGGGCTGGTGTTGGCAGGCTTGCATACCAGGAGCCCAGTGAAAGCAGGACAGCTCTACCTGTCCCACTGAGTCCTGGCTTCAAACTGCATTCCCAGCCCTGGGCTGTGATACCAAGGTGAGTAGTGGTGCCCCCTGATAATTTGGAGTGCGATCTCTCTCCACTAACTCTACTCACTTCTCCAGGATGGAAGATGACTATTTCTGCCTCTGATTTTTTTTCTTGCAAGCATAGTATCTTGTTGCTTTTCTCATTTCCAACAAAATTATGCAAAACCTAGCATAAAGAGATTTATCACCTCATTTTTACAAAATTCTGTTTCTTTCATGCCTGTGGTTCAGTTGTTTCCAGTAGTGCCTGATTTTCTTCCTGTTAGTCATCTTTGTTTTCTTAACTGGAAAAAAAGCACTCAAACTTCATAAATTTGGGTCCTCTAAAATAATGAAACTCTACTATTTGTGTTGTCTTCGATCCAGAGTCGTGTGCACGCATTATGCACGTTGCTCTGTCATCGACAGTAAAAGAACCCAAAGTATTTCAGAAGAAGAGATTAAGAATACAAATGTTGCAGCCCTTAATAACTTCTCTTTTAAGCCAAAGAAAATTAAGGAAGAGTTGCAAAGTTGGTTGAAGTTTCCAGTGAACATATTTCTGTTCCAGAATTTGCTAGCAAGATTAATTTTACATTGCTAAATTTTTAATGTGGAATTATTGACAGATACTAAGCTTCTGGTTAGGCTCGTAGAAGATAATGGGCTGTCTATAGGTAATAGAGATTTCCTTGGAGTGGCTTCTTGTTTCATGGAAAGCCAGAACTGGTATCTTTAAATAAAATCCAAAGAGGAAAAGAGAAGTTGACTCAAGATTGACAAGTTTAAATTGGCAGAACTTTCCATTTGATAAAGTATATATGAGTACTTCGCCTAACAGTTTCTAATTTGTCCCTTGCAACATCAAATCTGCCTCTCTGCCTGTCTCTCACACTTACATTTCTGTTCTACCAGAGACGAGACTTTGCTCAGTACAGACACTCCTCAGAAGACCTTTCACACTATTTAAAATCCAATTACCCTGAAAATCCTTCTCTTCCCAGCTATGTCTCAAGTGTTCAGGTTATGATGAAATTGCTCCGCTTGATTATAACAGGTACACTTACCTTACTAATAGAAGAAGAGCTTTTGCTTGTTTTATATATATCTGTACACTTATACACGTCTTCTTGAACCAAAATGTTACTGTTTTCAATATTTAATGGGCCGTATTTTTTTATATAAATAACAGTGAACAGTACAGGCGAAAATGGGAAGGAAGAAGAGAACAAATAATTTTGAAACATAAAATATTTAGGAATTACTGGCAGCTATGGACAAAGAGGAAACTACCACAGACAGCAGCACAGTGCTTCTCTTACTTATTTACGGACTTCCTCAAAGGAGCTGTTTATTTAGGAACTTATTGGTTGTATCAATTTTCAGATTCTTGATTTTAATACCAGTGGCAATAAATTCAATGTTTCTTTTTCATATCTCTGCAATTTTTATTGTGACTTCTCATTTTTCTCTATCATTTTCAAATCTTGTTTGCATTAAGTCATTTTAATGCTTTTGCAGTAAGTAAAAATTAATTTCTGGTATATGATGAACTGAATGGGGTAGCACTCTAATGCCATGCACTTCTTCTTAGTTTTCACCTGCAAAGAGTTCAAAATTCTTCTTAAAATCCAGGGAAGTGTTTGGCATTTGAGGTAGTAGGGATGTGTTAATGTTAACCCGCTTCTTTCCGCTGCAACGCATTTGCTTTGTGTTTCCTTTGTGTCCAGCCAACAAAGCAATTGCTCTTTAACATTTTTGACACCTTGTTCATGTTGAGTCATGTTGTTAGGGGATGGAAAAGATCACACTTGAAGATAAACCATGTGCATGAGGGAAAAAACATGCCATCAATTTGAGATTATACAGCAGGAGTACATTTTACTTCATGGTAAAAACCAGACAAGATACTTTGCAGAAACTCTGTATTTGCACAGATTAGTATTAAAAATAGTTTGAACCAACTATCAGCACTTTCACCTCTCTGGAATCAAATTCTCATTGCTTTGCAGAAGCATCTGTGGTATAGCTTTAGCTGAATCTTATTACTGAAGGGTGAAGTGAAAATCTGATTGTATAGAAAACTGTACTAGTGACCTGAACTACAGCACTCCCTCTCTTTACAAACCAGGCACTTGGCTGCACCACTGCAGTGACAGCTAAGATTTACTTTGTCTTTCTAGAAGAAATGTTCCAAAAATATTGTTTACTTATTGGTCTTAATATCAAAATGTTCAATTCTTTCAGGATTTCAGTGGTATTTTTCTGTAAAAATACTTTGCATATTTGTTTATCTATCTGAAGAGAAAAGTTTTTTTAAACATTAGTCCACCAGAAGCAAATGTTGGTAGATAGAATTTATTTCTGCATTGCTACAAGCAGACAAATTCCCATTATGTCAGCATGTACCTCACTTGTGGATTTTTTTGCTTGTAATAGATTTTGAGGTTGATTCACCCAGAGCTGGATTCAAAGAAGTCCTGAGGATTTCTACAAGGTGCTGAACAGCTTGGTCTGTCTCAGCAGGGATGAAAACTATAGGATTTGGCCCACACTACTCTCAACTCCCCACTGAAACCATTCTTTGTTTGAGCTTATTCACATTGCATATATTTGCTTTGTAATTGCTTGCAAATCACCTTGAGAAGTTTGAACGAAGCATGCTGCAAAAGTGAAATATTTATGTTATGGCAAGCACATTGCAAACCTCCCCCCTCCTCCCCAGCCCTCCCTTGCTTCCCCAAGGTGTGTGATTCCCTCACAGTACCCTACCTTTTTTGGACTATGTTTGCATAAAATATGTTGATATGAACGAGAATCCATTAATAGTCTTCCACAGAGAAAAGGATTGGTCTTTCTTTCCTGTATTTTCCATCTTTTGTTTGTTCATCTCCTTCCACTCCCCCTCAACAGAATATTTTAGAAAGGTTCCAACTCAGATTCTGAAGCTGAAATGACACATATAAATATATTTGTTTCTAGTTATGTCACCATTACAAAATACATTTATTTAATAACTCTCAGTGCACAGCTTCCCTATTAGTATTCACACTAACCTCTGCATAGAAACATTCCTCTGGGAACCAACTGTCTGTTTTGCAAAGAGCACAAGAAACTGTAGAATAGGAAATTATGGTATCCTGATGCTGAGTAGCAGAAACACTCATATTTGAAAGTTGTGTTCCTTCACCAGAACAAAGTGACAGGAACTAATTTGACAGGAAAATAATTTACGTTTATATTTGCCTGCAGCCTTGTTTCAAGGAGCCAAGTGAAAGTGAAGAATGAGGTTAAATGATCAATTAAGTTTTCATGGACTAAAGGTACAACAGAATGGAAGGAACAGAACAGTGGATTCTGATCTGGTGCTAAAACTTAAGTCACCACATTTTGCAATGCTTTCAAATATTTGTCTAGAATATTAGGAATGTTTTAACAGAAGTATCCACAAACATCAGCAGGTTAGATACCTGAACATCTGGAAAGGGTTCTGAAAACTATCAAGTACATAAAACTGCTATGCACTACTAGGCAGAGACAGACTGAAGTTCATGTTGAAGATACATGTGATGAAAGAGGCTGGGACAGTCATTGTAAGCAGCCACGTACATTATATTTTACTGCTTGAAGAAGTTGCTCTCACAAGAAGATAATTTGCTGTCTCTTGGAGAAAAAGAGTAGATTTTATTACAGTAGATTTTATCTGGATGCTCAATAGGATCTTTCATTTGGACAGCATTTTGGCTGACTCAGTGTTCATGAATAATATCCTGTAGGTAGATATGGTAGATAATTTTTCATTTGCTCAGGCACTATCTTAATGGTTTCTTATAATCTGCATCTATAGGTATAAGCATGTTCTTTCTCTCCCTCTCCTGTTGCGGAAACTATAAAAGTAAAACTTCTTTATTCCTTTTTGGCCTTCATGGAAGTAAGCCTTTAGGACAATTAAAAGAATTCAAAGAAGCTTCCGAGAGAAACTCTTCCCAGTTTCTCTTCCCATGATACAAAGTTTCACTTTTCAACAAGTCTGGGTAAAATATAGTGGGATTTCCTGTCATTAAGATAAAATAGAAAAAGGTAATCTAATCAGACAAGATGTCAGTGTGAATTAGTCTTACACCTGTTGGTAAGGTGGTATTGCCACATTGGTGGCAATAATTTACATTTTGGAACTTTTAAATTGGAAAATATCTGGTGGAAAGTGTCAGTTTGTGAAGTAACAAAAGTGTGCAGTGTTTGTGGAAAGGACCAGCTTGCTCAGACAAGACAAAAGGAGCTGCCTGGTGTTTTTGGGAACCACAAGCTGCCTAAAATGTGCCGTGTGAGAGACCACTAAAGGGAATTTCTACAGGCAAGCCAGAGGACTGGGAGAGACATGAGGGCCTCATGGGCAACAACTCTGCCTCTCCTCAGGAGAAAAGGCAGTCCTAGCAGATAGCTCAGGAAATTTGAGAGTCCTGGTTTAATTCAGCCTCTGTCTGGAGTGGAAGCAGCTCTTAAAGCTCTTTCCATTTTGGATCCTCACCTTGTATGAAGAGTGGAAGAAGTTTCTTCAGAAGTCTGGAAAATGTGTCTATTTGAACTCTTGTTATAATACAGAGGGTGCTTGAAAGCAAATTGGGCTTAATTTCATATGTATGTACATACTATTGCATTTTCTTTGGATTAGACTTGCTAATGACATTGATATCCTTACAAAAAAACTGCTTATAGCAGGAAGTATGTTTCAAAAGTATGAAAATATATTTGCAAGAGTGGAAACAAACTGGCTTTCTGTAGGGAGCTGTTATATAAACAGTGGCTTGACAAAACTGCAAAGAGTGCTGGGGTGAGGTAGCTCTAGACCATAAAAGATGCTCGTCAGCATCTTCCTGTTTTAGTGTTTTAAATTAATTTGGATGGGGTTTATAGGTGACTCTGAGGCAGAATTTATGCTGCCCCTGGTACCTGGTGTCCTCAGGGTGAAATACTCAGGACACAGAAGAAATGCTGATCAAGAAAAGGTTCAGTTTATCTCACCCAGTGCTGAATTCAGTAAATCTGCCTCTCTGTGCAAGTGGAGAGAAATAAGAGATTTTGAGTGCAGTGCTACAGTTTTTATTTTGCAGTTTATAATTTTTTAGGTCTGAATGTTTAGCCAGCTGAGTGTTCATTCTAGACAATTAGTTAAAATTGTATGCCATCACTTCTCTGTGAGATTTGCAATCTCAGTTTGACCTACTCCTCTGAGTCAAAGCAGTTATTTGTGCATTCTTATTTTTATCAGTCCACCAGTGAGTTTCTTCAATTTTTTTTTGTGCGTGAAATATTGATGATGTCAATATACCTTAGCTCTTTCCACAGCCCTGATATCCTGACATCTAGTTTTGATCCTATTTTGGCAAGTCAGTATAGTGAAATCTCTGAATTTACAAATGGATCTGATGCTGCCCATTCATGTTTCCAGCCAACTGATCCTGAATAAAGTTGTCTTGAAGTTAGATTAGGCAACAAGGAGTTCTTGATTCTGCTATTGATCTGCTAGGTGGTGTGAGTCTTGTGATATGTTACAAATGCTTTGCTTTGTTTGCTTTTCTCATCCACGAGAAAGAAGTCCTAATAGTTTGGTGAGGGTCACAGATTAAAGATATTTTATGAGCATTAAGACACAGATTCTTCTGCTTTCATCACACAATATCTCATCTTGCAGTGTAAAACAGATTCATTACTGCTTCAGTAATAAGCTGGACTCGAACATAACCAGATGACTAGGACAACTTAGACCACTGTCAATTTGCTGCACCTTGCACATAAACTATATTTCTGAGTAGCTGAAATGTAGAATTGATTTGTTCTTTAAGCCAGCTGTAATTCAACAGATCATTAATGATGAATGGCAGAACGCCCCAGCCATCCTTCCAGGCACTACTCCAGATGGAAGTCATTGGATAAAGAACAGGAAGGTTTGGCAGAACTTGAAAAAAGAATAAATTTGCTACACATCATTCATTTTGCCTGACTGCAATAAAGTAATTGTAACACAATGTTGTCACAGGATAACAGTCTCCTGCTGCTTTAGAAATGCTTTGCAAAACAGATGTTTACTTTCTCTGTGGGGAAACATTGATCCCCTGACAACAATCTTTTCTATTAAAGGAAAATTAAGTACTTATAGGTTCAGCAGTACAATAAAGAAAAATTATTATAAAAAAACATATAATGTAATAGGTGAAGTGATACGAACTACATATATGATATATGTGATATGTGCAACTAATGCCTAAGAGGGATTAGATCAGATACTTTCTTTTAGCAGCTTTGCAACCAACATATTTTTTAACACAGGCAGATAGGACAATGCAATGCACTATGATGAAGTTGTTTTTGTTATTTTAATCTTCCAAGGCTGTGTGAGCTGCAGAAAAATGGCATTTGTGAATAAAAAATAATATCAAAACTCCAGCATATAATGTCTGATGAGAAATGCATAGTTAATAGCAAATAAATAAAAATAATGAATAATTACCAATAAACTTTAAGAATGAAAATTAAAGACCATGTATTTTCTGTCAGGATGGAACTCAGTTTTGTGAATTTTGCTCATGAGCACTAAGACAAAAATATGAAAATAGATTAAAAATGAGAAAATATTTGCAATTTTCAAAATTTTTTTTTCTTAGAATCACAGAGACACAGAATCAATTATGTTGGAAAAGACCTCTAAGATCATCAAGTCCCATCTTTGACTGATCATAACCTTGTAAACTAAACCACAGCGCTAATCCATCACCTCCCTGGGCACTCCAATCCAATGCTTAACCAACCTTTCTGTGAAAAAAAATTCTTCCTGATGTCCAGCCTGGATCTCTCCTGGAACAACTTTAGGCAATGTTCTCTTGTCCTGTCACTTATTATCTGGGAGGAGAGATCAACCCTCATTTGGCTACACCCTCCTTTCAGATGGTTACAGAGAGTGATGAGGTCCCCCTGAGCCTCCTTTTCTCCAGGCTGAACACCCCCAGCTCCCTCAGCTGCTCCTCACAGCACTTGTGCTCCAGACCCTTCCCCAGCTCCGTTGCCCTTCTCTGGACACGCTCCAGCCCCTCCATGTCTTTCTTGCAGGGAGGGGCCCAGAACTGAACACAGGATTTGAGGTGTGGCCTCAGCAGTGCCCAGTGCAGGGGGACGGTCACTGCCCTGGTCCTGCTGGCCACACCGTGGCTGATCCAGGCCAGGATGCCATCGGCCTTCTCGGCCACCTGGGCACACCCTGGGTCATGATCAGCCTAATGAGAAGAGTAATTATGCATTAGAAATTGTAAAATAATTTAAAGTACTCAAACCTTTTTCTGAAGTGCCTGCAATATATGTGGGACACTTACATTGCACTGTTGTAGTATGAGAGAAAAGTTGCATTGGCATTCTTTTAATGAACCTTATTCATTTTACGGACATTCTGCTATTCATCCAATAATGTGCCAACTACAAGTTGGGGCTGATAAGACAACTATAAAAGAAGAATATTTGTTCTCTTATATGCTGTAAATGTCTATGTCAATGGGCTCTCAAAGGCATTTGACTGGCAGATGAAGCAACACTTGTGGTATTTAGCTTTTGCCAAGGTTGTGTCTGGATCAAGAGAAAGAAAATGAGAAAATTAACTGGGGACTGAATGACTTGTTTGCTCACCAGACTCACCTCCAGGATCTGCATCATCTTGGATCTTCTGCTGTCCATTTTCATTTAGCTTCAGACAACTTATGAGGGTGTTTGGTAGTGTTCCAGCTGGTTTCTCTATTCAGTTCTGTGCACTTCATGTCGTGAATCCCAAACAGTTGCAGTATGCAGACTACTGATATCTTTAGTACTGGACTGGGCAGGTATGAGGCTTACTTTCACAAGTTTAAAGGCCGTATCTAATCAGACTAGCCAACACTGTGTCTGGGTTTACTCAAAGGTTTGCTTCATCTGAAGAAAAGAATACTTGAAGAACCTAATGGCATCTTTTGCTGAGTTGTGAACTTTACTATCGAGATGTTGAAGGAAAATGTTTTTCACATTCTTGAAAAGAGTTGGCTTGGTACACAAGTACATTTGGTTATGATATTCTGACCTCAGGAATAGTCACCGAGGCAGAGAACTTTCCTTTCCACTTCAGGATCACTATATTATAGACATAAAAGGAATATGGCCACGAGGAGCATGAGGAAAGTAATTTTTAAAGCTGTAAGGGTAACTCAGAAGCAGTGTCAAATTCTACTAATAAGTGGCATTGGGAAGTGCAACTTTAAACTTCAAGAAAAAGAAGAAACCGAAGACCTAAAAGGTGTCATTTTTGTCATTTTGAAACCCTTTTTCTCAGTGCTGAATAAAATGCAAAATGCCTCCAAGCAAGTTGCTTACCCTACAGCTGAAGTGCTGCACATGGAATCAGTTGACACTTTGGTATTTTAGCAGTTTAGAACTTATAAATATGTATTTGCATCTTCCGTGCTAAACTATGTGGCTCTTACCCAGTTGTCACTGTCACTGCATCAGCCAGGAAACCAGTGGTAGTTTGCTTCACTAAGGACTGTATGAAATGGTCTATGAGAAGGAAGTAAATTTAATGGAAACTGGAGCATGTGAAGAATGTTAACATCTTAACACAGAGTACCCTGTGCTAGGGATGATGTTTAGCACCAAAGGGCACCTTCCAGACCCCTTAGCTCCTGAGTCTCCTCAATGGTGGGAGCTTGACCTGCAGGCCAGCAAGGGCTTGTGCAGCAGGTCTCAAAGAATTTGTGAAAATGAGGATTTCTTTGGAGGGAAGAAGAAAAAAGGCAGAGTGACTGTTTCATTTCCCTACACTCAGATACTGATGTTTTGTTAATCACTCGAGGAGGAAACACAGAGGAGCACAACAGATCTGAAGGTTCATGTGTGAATTACTTGCATGTGAAATCATGCCTGACTCATGTCCTGGGACTGCTGAGGGCATCCCCAGGACTGCAAAAAGAAAGTCTGTGCATCCAAACTGTAACACTTCCTATGGCAAGAAAAGGTAGTATGGAGCACTTTGGCTTTACTACGAATCCTTTCAAGACACAGGCTTCAATCATCAGACTCCGTATCTATTTCTATTAAAAAAAATCAAACGATAAAACCCTCCAAAAATAAGACACTAGGCGAGTCAAGCGAAACAAATATGACACACTGAAAGCAATGTCCTGGCAAAGGTTGTCATGCCCCAGTTAAAAGCAGCATGCACAGCCATAGACCTGTGCCGCCTCCAAGTGCAGACACTGGCTTGTGCTGCCTGAGGCCATGCTCAAAAGCTCCTTCATACCTGTGGAAATCTCCCTAGCTCCTTCAGTCCTTGTTTAGGTTGCATTCAGACATTTAAAAGGATAAGGTGGTAAAACATGTCATAATACTGTGAAAAGGTAGAGTAAAAACTATCTTAAAATCATTGCCTTTTAAAATAAGTTTTGTTTGAACAAAGGGAAAGTAATGACAAGCTGTCTTCATTGATAGTAGGACGAACCACTTCAGCTGAAATCACATTTCCTTGGAGCATTTTTGCTGAAGAGAACTATATGGGGTTATCACTACTGGAGTGATTCTCTTAAAGGTGTTTTTAAACTGACAGCAAGGGTAGGGAAAGCTGGGAAGGAGACACCTTGTGTGTCATCCGGGATCGAAGCTCCTCTGCTTGGGGTCGGTCCTCTAGCCCAGTCTTTTCTCCCCTTGCCAGGGTTGTAACATGGGGATGAATTTAGTTTCTTTGCTGTTATGGACATGACCTACAGTGTTAACGGGAGCTGTGCTTGCAAAAAGACAACTTTTGCTTCTGAAAGCTGATGGCTGGCATCCTGTCCCCTCAGTTTTTAAAATGATTTTTTTTCTTAAGCTTCAGCTTCCCTAATGCCATTTCAAAAGTTCGCTGGCGGGGAGGGCTGGCAGGGAGCGCGTTACCGGCTTCGCCGGCCACTGAAGCTGCCAGGGAGCTGTCCAGCACCGCGGCGGGACCAGCGGCGGCGGCGGCAGCGGCGGGGCCGGGGCG
>JANPWX010000449.1:5036184-5192079 GCA_024734555.1 Trochalopteron elliotii | reverse complement strand
CTGCCCCGCGGCTGCCCCGGGGCGCCGGGTCCCTGTCGGGAAAGAGGCGGCGGTGCCCGCGCCCCCCTCCTGGGTGGTTCCGCGGGGTCGCTGGAGCCCGCTGCATCTCTGTGCCCGCTCCGGCTGCCGGCTGCCGGCTGCCAGCCCCGCAAACCTGCGGTAGTACGGCTCTCGGGAGCCCGGTGCTGGAAATCGGGTCGGGAGTCACGTTTAGGCGCAGCTGCCACTTTGGCTGGGTTTATCATTTCTGCCGAGTCCTTTTCTGAATGAAGACAAAGTTATAAAGTGCTTATTACTGGTACTAGCAGCGGGGTTTTTTTTTGTTTTTGTTTTTGTTTTTGTTTTTTTTTTAATATGTAAAAAGTTACAGCTGTGTGATGCTTGGCGTGCACATTGTTCCTGAACAACGAGGGGATGTGAGCTTGTTATATTTGTAGGGTTTCCCGTACTCAATAGGGTGAAACAAAGTTCCGGCTATGCGTTGGAAAATATTTCAGCAACAGATTTCCCTGTGCCTCCTGGATGCGCAGACATTCCTGACAGATCAGGTTCTTTAAAACAGACTTTGAAATCCACGACTTAATGATTGTCTGGATAGCTGCACCTGTAGTTGAGAGTCAGGGACCCATTGTCTGTATGCTGTTAACATCAGGAGTGAATTCAGGTAGAGCTCGTAACATATGCTGGTATAATTTTGTATAGACTGAAATCAGTATCTCAGGCGTTCTCGTAGATTAGTGTAAAAAAGAAGGTTTTTCTCCAGCTTTTTTCTTATGATTGTGCTATGCTCCTGTGCATGCATCTATGATCATTGCTAAAATTTCCTCCTAAAGTTTCAACTGCAACTGAATGTTTGTTTGGTCTCTGAGATAGTTTAATGTATTAAAGCATAAAACATTAATGGCAACAAGTAGTCTTAATCTACAGGACAACTGTATCTGCTATTGTGGCATCGGATCATCTTTTTTTATATTATTAGGCAGCTCTGGAAATTCCTTATGAGTCTCATCACCATCAACTCTCAGTTTGCATTGGTTTTAATATACTCTTTTGTGTTTGGAGTTTAAGCGCTGGACAGTAGTAGACAAGCTGTTTAATGGGAGAAGTTTTAGTGCATTTAATAGCTAATAGTCATCCAGGTGCAGTTAAGACATTTCTTTCCCATTGATTTTTTCTCTTTCCACTGGGAATCTGGTCTTGTAATGCGGATATTAATAGATGATATTTCAGGTGACCTGTCTTGTTTTAGTATATTATAAAAGACAGAAGCTATTTAATTTGATAGTAATGCAATGGTATAATTAGAGCATATGTTACCCCAAATATTTGAAGTATTCAGAAGTAGTTCAGTGCAGTATTTTGAGATAACCTTAGTATTTGTGTTGTCTAAGCTTTGAATGTTAGCTCCTGTATTGTGTTGCTATAAAAGACAATTACAGTTTTACAGATAAGTTGTTGAATTTATTTTCAAAATAAGCACATTCCTTGAAATAAGACATGAATAAAACTCTGATAGATCCAAGTCCTCTTTCTTCCCTGCTCGGAGAGAAATTTTGTTTAAGAATGGAAAAATTTCGTCTAACTTGGTTTTGATGTCTCAAAAAACAGCTTTCATGGTTTCCCTGGGAGGTAATTATAGCAACCCTTGTTGCCAAAAATACAGGTTATTTTAAAATTTTAATGTGATACACATTGCTTAAAATTTCCTTTTTTATCTTGGCAACTACAGCTTCATTCCCATCTTACACATTTTGGCATAAATTAATGTTGTTAAGTTGAAGAAGTCTGGTTGTCCTAGTCTTAGTTTAAGAAAAGAACCAGGTCCCTTGCATTTTCATTTTTTGCTCAGAGGAACTACTGTTGAGATACTTTGTTATTTTGGTGCTTTCCTACTGAGGTCTGTGATACTGAATATATGCCTTCATGCAACAAGTCAAGTTGTCATATGTCTTAACACTTTGGATCTGATTATTTTTTCACATCTACTGATGTAAATCAGGAATAACTTTAATTAGAAGTAAAAAAAAAGAACAAAAAAACCATAACACTTTGCCTATAAAATTGATTTAATAGGATTCCTTTATGTTGTTTGTTAAATTAGGAGGCAAGTCTGAAGAGAGCACTGACAGATGTTCTTTCTAAACAAAAAGCTCTAATACTTTTTTATAGATGTAGACAGAACTTCATTCCATAATGCTATAGATACGGGTCTCTGTTAAGTATATAAACATATTTATGTACATAAAGATGTACATACTATATATCTAGCCTGCAAGGTTTAATGTTGTCTCTTCAAACATGAATGTAGCAGTTATTTGTCCTCATCCTAACTTCCAAAGTTGAAGGCTGCTACAGGTTCCTGATGTTTATACTTAGCCGTAGTTCTTTGTGCTTTCCTTCAGCAGTGACTAGAATTTAATTACTCAGTAAAATACGGTTTTGTGTTTTCACTGAAGAAAAATTCTGTGTGTGTATTTAATACTATTGTACCATGCAGAGAGTTCTCAGTGGTAGCAGGAGCTACTGAGAGCTGCTCTGGTCATGTGGAGAGCCTTGAACAGAGCAGGAAGGAGCATCCAAGGGGCAAAAGAGTGTTGGGTACCTAAGAGGGGTGTCCATAGGGCAGAGCAGCTAGAAGGCTGTGCAAACAGGCTGCTTCTTAGCAGTGGTATTCCAAAAATATATATGAAATATATTGCCTGAGCAATTAATTCATGGATTAGGACAGCTGTACTGTCAATTGTACAAGATTCTGTAGAACGAAATGCAGTAATAAAGTATTTGAGATATATTACACTAAAATACAGCAAAAATAAGTTACTGCATTTTTTATCTCTTGGTAATCTTGGTCTCAGTTTTAGCTGAGTATGACTTTGCATAAACATTACTTTTTGTGTAACTGTGGGAAAATATCAAAAAGTAAACCTTGCTGTGTTGCAGCATTGAATCCACCCCATTCTCCTTGCTCCTGGACAACTTCTAGCACTTTCCAGCAGGCATGATATTCCACCTTTTCTCTTATATTGATTGTTGGAGATGTTTTTGCTGCAGTAGTTATACTAGAGGATGTAGGGACCTGATCCTCAATCAGCACAGGTTCATTTTTTGTTCCTGTGGGTTTGTAAATGTTTCCCTACACGCCTGGATGGGTGAAGGATTGCTACTGTTCATCTGGAATGTGCTCACTGCAAACCCTCTGTTTTTTGAGCGCCAGAACTAGAAGGATGGTAGGGCTCACCTCCCACCAAAACAGCTGTGTATTTTGGGGAAAAGTGTGTGGTGATGAGACCTCCATCCACATCCCACCACTGGCATTCGAGAGTATGCTATGCTGGGGAAGCAGGGTGCACCGGGCAGGGAGGCTGAGCAGCAGCAATGCAAAAGGAGAGGCAGCTCTTTTGTCACAGCTGCACTCAGCAGACTGTGCATGTACTGAACATCTCATCCATTTGCTGCCCTGCTGCCTCCCCCAGTACCAGTTTGCTGCCTAGCCAAGTGCCCTGACATCAGAAGGGTGTAGGCATAGCCTGGCACTGCAGCCCGTGCGGTTGGGGGGCTGTGCTCAGCACCTGAGCGTGAAGATGGTGGTTGGTGGGACCAAACTTAGCTGCCCAGTTGGGGCAATAAACCCCAGGCTTTGCACACAGCTCTTGTGGCTCCATGGGCTCACGAGATCCTGGCAACAGTGCTCCCTGCATATTGCCCCATGACTGTCTCTGCCCTCTCGCAGCCTTTGATCCCTGTGATGTTCCCACAGGGCTGAGTAATTGTGAAGGCAGCTCCTATCCGTTCTAACATGTTCCTAAATCATGTTCCTGACAGAACACAGATGTCCCTCTGTCCTCCTTCATCTGAACCGCTGTCGAATGGTCTTTGGTTATGCACTCTGATCAGAGAAATCTGGAGCCAGATCCAGCTGCTCTCAAAACAAACAGTTGCTCTTGTCAACAGGGTGGGTTCAGTTTATTGGAAATAAATAATAAAATGTTGGGAACTTAATAGGGACATTGATTTATGACTTTGTTTTTAAGAAATAACTTGGTAATTATATGCACATCAGAAGCAAATTTAATGAAACATTCTCCTTTTGATTCCAGCTTTTTGTGTTCCATTTCAAAGGATGAATTTTACACCCACAAAGACATAATTTTTGATTAATTATAAGTAGAGAACATGATACTATATGCTATTCATTATTGAAATAATATTTCCTGCCCTTAAGAGCTGCTATGGGGGAATGGTATCCTGGTACCAGTTGACGTAGCTTGATTCTTTAAAAGTGCAGTTTAGTGTGTTACTGAATTCTAGTTCCTTGCAGCAATTTTCACGTTTGCTCCAGTTCTGTCTTGACTTGTATCCAATACCAGGCTGAAAATAGAATCAAAATTAGAAAAACATAGTTTGTCGCTGATTTGAAAAGTCAAATACTCTGCTCCCATCTAAGAGGCATAGGCTATCCCTAAATAAGCTGGGAGTGACTGGGCATGCATTCAGAGGAGTCTGTGTACCCTTAAGCACTGCACTGATATTTCTGAAACACACAAATTACAGCATAAGACAGCATTAAACTGACTAACATTTCCATTTGATTTTATTTTCTGCTTATAAAAAAACTGTTAAGTGAAAATCACTTCTGTTATACTTACCTGTTCATTTAGGATTATTTCTGCTATTCTTTAAAGGCCCAGTTCAAAACACAATAAAGTAAGAACACTTTTTCCCTGTGTTATTTAGGAAGCTGCTACTGGCTGCCGCCAAACAGTTTGAATTTAAGAACTGTCTTTTTGAATACAGCCCTTTCCCTGCCAGTGGAAGAGAAGTGAGTGTAGAGGCAGTCATTTATGTTAGTGTGTAGGCTATGACTTATGTCACAGAACTACTGTAACTTCAAATTGCTTAATTGCAAGTGAATCCTCCAGTGAGCGGAGGTGGGGTTTTGGCAGAGAAGTTACAGTGTAGCAGCTTATATCAAACGTGGCTCCATCATAAACCTCTACCACTCACTGTCCATGAATACTACTCCTTTTACTAGCTTTTTACTTCTACTCTCTTAACAAGTTGCTGCCACTAGCAGGAGGGGTAGCAAATTGATTTTTGCATAAGATTTTGGGGAAAATTTGTACAAGTATTCTGAGCTCCTAATGACTTACTTTAATGTGTTGCGTATAGCTAAGCCCTGCTGTTGTAGAAATGACTTCTGCCTGTCTCGAAATAAGGTAATGTCAAATGATACCCGTATCAGTGCTGTGATCAGCTTATTCACTTAGTAGCCTAGTATGGATGAGCTTTACATGAGTAACATCCTCAAGAATGTGGGTGTGAAGCATGAAAATGGTGAAGAGAGGCATGTTCTATGAGAAACTTCTAATTTCTGATTTCTACAGGCAAACAGAATGATTTTTTTTTTTTGGAAAGTATAATAAAACAAGACTCTTGCTGAATATCTTTCAACTTAACATAGACAAAAGTCAGTTATACAGAAGGTCACACAGGCAGTCTGTAGTCAATCAAGCTGTTATTTCATAGCCTGAAATAGAGCTGTGATGTCTTAAACTGAAACATTCAGGAAAATGTCATCAATATGAGCATCACAGTGGGTTTTAGTTGTTTGTCTTGTTCAGTAGTTTAATGTCTCATGCAATGGAAATTCAGCTTCATCAAATAAAATACTAAAATAATTATCTGCACCCAAGGGCCTGCAGCATTCTATTGACCTCGATGAAATTTTATTGAGTGTGAGTTTAAGCATTTGACATGTAATTCTTAGACCAATCACAGTAGTACTGGTTTTCTTAATGTTTGTGCGGTTCCAGGCTGAATCTTAAGTTCCCTACGGTGCTTGGAGAAAACGTATCTCGGAAACATTCATACGTTGCAGACACGTTTGCTGCCTGGAAGCAGCGAGCATATCCCTGCTGGGGAAAAGGCTTGCCCACGGGCACATCTGACCCCCTGGTTGACTGAGCAGAGCGTGGCAGCACTAGTGGTAATCCCGCAAAATTGATCTAAATTGCTTTGTATTTCTCTGCCTCTCCCCTGGCCAGAGTGTGCAGGAGCAAATAGAGAAAGACGTGAGGGAGAATGTCGTGATCATTAACATCTGCCCCTGCAAAAGCAGCGAGCCCTGGTGGCTGCATCAAAATGAGCGTGAATGTCCTTCATTTGAAATTGTTTGAGCAGAGCCAGTTACCACCTCACAGCAGTTGGTTGTACTATGATCAAATGCATAATGTAAATGCAGAGGAAAGCCTTCTCTTGCCTTCTACCTCTTGTGCTAATGTTAAAGGCTGCTATGAAGTGCTTTGAGTAAAATAAATTATTCTGTCTTGTATCCAGATCCTTTCTACATGTGTCTGTTTGCCAACTCTCAAACCAAGTTTCAGAATGAAGATGAAAAACATCTGTGGTTTGTCCATAGGTTTCAGAGATATAAATACGTATGCAGAGCTGCATATGAAATTAGGTACAGTTACACTAGGGGAATTGATTCTTCTTCTATCTCAGCAGAAAAAAATCCTTCAAAAGGACTTGACATATAAAGCTTTTCATTTCCTATCAGTCAGCTGGAGTAGCACTGATGATTTTATGTAGTAGATATCAGTTGCATTAAAAGATGAACAGATAGCATTAGCAATAGATCATCTATTATATTCTTAGCTACTGAACATGTTCTCTCTGCAGCACAGGATAGACCTTCTGTCCATTCCAGACAAGGCTGAAATTCAGGGATTAACAAAGTGATCACAGCTGGTGTTATAAGGGATAGCACCCTGAGATATTTATCCTTCATTGTCAAGGAGTTAGGCTAGATGATCTAGTAGGCAATTTCCATCCATAATGTCTGTGATTCTTTTAGCTGAAAGGCAGCTGGGGATGCAGAACTTATAATTTCTAATAATTATTTAGCTCTGCTTTATTTCTTCACAGTGCTTGCATTGTTGCCGTGAAATAGTATGGGGTAAAATTCCTAATCTCAATGGTATTTATTAAATTAAGGCAGTTCTCTGATGTGCACAAGTATTTCTCTGTGAAGAGGACCCCAGGTTGTATGAACTGAGGAGCAGAATGGTCTCAGGGTTATCTGCCAGTCACTCTCAGCTTGGGCACTGCACCCTCGTGTGGTCCTGTCTGGATCATCGTGAGCTGTTGCAGGCAGCTTGTTTTGCCTCCAGCTGTCAGTCACCCTGCCCTGGATCCCCAGACAGTCCACTCCTGGGGATTATGCATCTTCCTCTCTTGATACCATATCTGCTGCTAGTCATGGAGGTCTGCAAGCAAGGTCTGCTTTTATGTAAAGTACAAACATCTGGAATTGGGAAGCTGGTCTTCATGAAGAAAATATATTTTTAGCTCAAATAGAAGCAGTTAAAAAATGAGTGCACCTTAAAACATTCAGATTCTAGAGAGCAAACCTATATTTTTTTTCCTGATTACATTATCAAAAACACTATTAAACCCCTAAAGATTATTTCTTTTTTAAAATTTCAGATGATTGCTTATGTTGTGACTCTGTTTCTCTGTTTCTGATTTCTGTCTGTTCCCTTTCATTCCATTCTTCAGCTATTGAGAATGGGACAGGGAGGAATGCTGGCTGTGCAGGACCTGCTAGGGAATCTTCCTCCTTTCTGCATCATCAGAATGTTTCAGGATGCCAAAGGAGCCTTTCTTTTCTTTTTCAGTTCTGCTTTTCCCTAGCTGCAGCAATTTCAATGCTTATCTCTCCACTCCTGGCACTTGGGAGTGTTGATAAATGTTTGTCTTCAGCTGGAGCCTTGATTCTTTGTTTACAGCCTCTTTAATTCAATATTTTGCTGACCAGAAGGACAGGGAGGGAACAGATTTCACTGCTTACATGATCATGGGGTAAATATTAAAAATACCGAGACTGAAAATGACTGTTTTGCCATTTATCTTCCTTTGGATGGGCCAGATGCACACCTGCTTGTGTGTGCCTAGAGATCTGCAATCACCTAAGCACAAAGACTTGACTAAAATTGGTTTTGAAATATGAAAAAAGAAATGTTTTTTGTTAATGAATGATCACCAGCAGTGAATCTAGTAATTAAAATCATACACATCTGCTGAGTTTGTGATTGAACACTTGAAATTTGAAGCATTTAAAACTTCCAGTGTCACAGTGCTGATTTGGCTGAAGTCCACAGGCTCTCCTGCATGCAGGGGTGTGGATTCCTCTGGGAGGGACTTCGCAACTCTCCAGGGCACAACAGTGTGGGGGAGCCCCCTGACCCGATGGACATGATTGAAGAAATTCTGATAGAAGCAAAGTGCTTTCTAGCAGAGCCTGTTACGCTCTTCAGTGCTTCAACTTCCACATTTAAAATTTTAAGCACTTAAGTTTTTAACAGCATGACTGCTGAAACACTCCTGAAGCTCAGCTAGGAGCCACTTAGCTTTTCCAAAGAAAAATCTTTGAAACTTTGTTAGGGTTAAGGAGGAGCTGTCTGTGTTCTGGCTGCTCTCTTGGCAGCATTCTATACAGCCCTTTTCTTTCCCGATTCCATCTAGGTATCTTAGGATGCAAAAGGAATGGCATGGAGAATTTGAAACTGCATTTATGTAAATTTAGACTGAGTCATCTGGGATACTGTGTGCAGTTCTGTCACCTCAGTGTGGGATTTGTCTGTCCTTACTTAAACATTTTAAGATGTCGAAGTCTATAGCAATCTCTCAATGTCTCTTCTAGGCAAAAGAATGAAATGGGTATTTATAAGGACAGTCCTCAAGCACGTATTAGTTGCCAACCAGAGGATGAAATGAATCACTGTGGGTGCCTGCAGTTGGGCAGATGAGCTCCACCATTTATTTCCAAAGGTGTTGCAATCAAATGAAAGACATTTCAGAGACAGCAGAAAATGGCTAGAGAATAGGCTAAAATATCTGTCCTCTGAGAAGATTGGAAAGTTTGTGTTTGATTGCCTTAGGAAAGACATTTGTAAGAAGGGATGCAGTTCAAGTGGAAGTTCTTTCCTCTTTGACTTGAAAACCAAGGCAGTGAAGCTGCAAAAAGAGAAAACTGAACTCAGCAAAAGAAAAAAACCCACAGTTTAAACTAGAATCCTTTTTCAAAAGAAGTTGTGTGAGTTCAAAAACCAGGAATATTTCAAGATCATTTAGACAAATACCTTCATAAAATATTTCTCCAGTTAGTCATAAAAGGAGTTTTTGAGGAACTTTTTACTCCTCTATCTTCTTGAGTTGAACCAGTTTTGCACTATTGGAGAGCAGGACAAGATCTAGCAGGAAGGAGGCATTTCTCTAGGAGCACATCTTGTAAACAGTGGTGGCTGGGGGAGCAACAGTGGCTGCCGTGGCAGGGCTGCCACAGCCGGGGTTGCTGCCTCATGGTGCCAAAAGCTGGGTGCTCTGCTCAGAGAGCATGAGGTGCCAGGGGAAGAGCTGTTGTAGATAGTGAGCAGGCTGTACACTTTAGGGAGGATCGACAGATCTTTCCAGAGGCCCTGCAGAGCCAAGAACCTGAGCTCCATGTTGAGAGGAAGGAGAAAAAAATAGAGATAAGTTTTGAGAATCAAGGGTGGAAACTTTCAAGATGCAGGAGGCTGGGGGTTGGTTACTGCTGACAGCATAACTAAGGCCCCTGTTCTGCCTGTGTTTCATCAGGTACAGAGAAGGTAAAATGCCCTGTGCGGGGGTGGGAGAGATGACCTCCCTCCTTTTGGATGGGGTAGCAGATCCAGCTGAGCCTCAACCCTTAGAAGCTTCCAGAAGAGGAGGGTGGTAGGTATCAGGAGCTCTCTCCTGAGGAGACAGAAGCCCTCATGTGCCAGCCTGCCATGCTGGCACAGAAGGTTTGCTGCTTGCCAAGAGCTCACACATAAGCATTGCAAAGAGGCTGCCAAGCTTGTTCGTCTCCTGGAGTATGACCACTGCTGCTCATCCATGTAGGCACCAGTGATGCAGCCTGGGGAGACCTTGAGTAGATCAGGAATGATGACCACATGGCTCTGAGGGCAAGGGTGAAGGGTGTGGGTGCCCAGCTGGGGTCTCTTCAGTCCTGGTGGTGGAGGGGGGAAGGTTCTGGTTGGTGCAGGCACATCTAGTAGGCAGTCTGTAGCTGTGTTGGTGGTGTTACTGGCAGGGCTGTGATCTCCATGGACATGGGGTATGCTCTGAGGAGCAAGGACTGCTGAGCAGGAACCTGGCAAAGTAGCTGAGGTCATCTTTATTGGCTGCACAACCTGGTGAAGGGGCTTTAAATGATGCTTATTGGGGAAGGGGGTTCATGCTCTGAAGAAAAGGGTGAGTAGAAAGATGCAGTCTGCAGCTAAACTGAACAGGGTGTGTAGGGAAGATGGATCCAGGCTTTCCATGGGGGTACAGAGTGTTAGAAGGATGAGAGGCTAAAAAGCTGAAAGATGTGAGTTTAAAATCAGAATTATGGAAAGAAATGAGATGTCATGAGGGTGTTCAGATGCTGGCACGGGTTTCCTGGAGAGGTTTTGAGACTGTCATCCTTGGAGACACTCAAAACTTGTCTGAAGAATGACCTGAGCAACCAGTTGTAACTCAAATTACTTTGAGTAGGATGTTGGTCTAGAAGACCTCCAGAGGTTCTTTCAAACCTCTATGACTCATTGATCAGTTATTTTTTACAAATTATTCTGGCACGTTAGGGTTAGCCACGGCCCGATGCCTGAATTCAGAGTTATTTTAGGGAAGCCCTCTATTCTGTGCTGTGCAAGAGATCTGTCTGAGTATCTCCAGTGTTCCCTTATACCTTACAGATCATCATTCCATGTGGAGCTTGGATGTGATCTGGTATGGCAATCCTTGGATTAATTTACAGTTAGGAATAACAGTAATTTGTGTTACTTTGATTTGTCCTTAGGCACACGAACTGACATGACTAATTGTGATGCATACAAATACTAGTCAATCATCATAATCAAAAGGAATTGTTGGCATTTAATTGTTTAGATAATAGTCACTGGCTTACATTTACATTAAATCCTGTAATTTTAAATAGCCATAAAGCTTTACAATCTCCTCAGTAAATAAGTGGCACTGAGCACCTAAAGGGCATTACAGTGGAGGAGGTGCGTGGTTAAAGGCTGTCTTTTACCTCCTTGGGTGGTAGAACTATGCTTCTGGGAGAGGTCATGTGTGCCATGCTGCTAGAAAAAGGTTTAGCTATTTTGCCTCTATCCAGTCTTGTTCCTGGGTACAGAAAAGAGGAGGAGTAAATGTTTTCCTGCTCTTTCTCTGTCTCATGGGCAATGCATTGTCAGTAGGGGAAGAAGCAGTGCACCAAACTGCCCTTGTAGGCAGCTGTAAACAGGTGTCATATCTCTTCTCACTGTTTTGTTTAGACATGGCCTTGGTTACAGAATTACATCTGTAGCAAAATGACATTCACCAGTGATGAAATACAGCAAACTGAGAAGGTGAGCATAGCGGCTATTTAACGATGCACAGCAACATGCCATAATAATTCTTGTCAGAGATGAAGAAAGACTTCGTGACTCCCCAGATCAGTTTTCATTCTGGTTCTGAGCACATTATATTGAGCTCTGTTTATGACCCATGTTTTAATAGTAAATCCTATTTTTGCCTATACTTGATTTCTAAGATTTGATAGGAGTTGCCAGTGAAAAGGGCTGTGAGTTCATGGGGTTCTTTAGAATTGTCTGACAACATCTAGGCAACTGATTTAGCTTTCAGGAGAGAAAGTTAACATGAGATTTATTTTTTTTCCATTCAGGCTGCAGAAGGGATGTTTACCAATGAAATAAGTTCAGGACTAGGAGATTGGTTGTATTGTCAAACGGTGAGGTAGTTAAAATGGTTTTTCCCTGGTTAAGGAGTGCAGTATGTGTGCCAGGCATGAGAAGGACAAAGACAATCTGTGAACAATTGCTCAGATGTTCTAAGCTGCAAAACTTTTTGAGAAGACAAAAAGCTGTTTTTCTACTACTCTGCTGTAATACCAAGCATTGCTGCATTCTTGCTGTAATTCATGTGCATTGCTGCACATGCTTGCTGTAAAAACACTTTGGGACATCCAGAATGGAGATTTAATTTAGCAATCAAACATTTCTATTATTCCCTATTTCATGTGAGAGGAGTTGCTGGTGGAGTACTGATGTTCTGTGTGTAGGGAGTGGGGCTGAGGGAAATGCTTTATGGAGATGGGAAATGGCAGCACTTAATTCTTTGCTCAAAGCTATTCTGCTTTGCTTTGTTGCTGGTGTGAGAAAATACATCCCTTCTATATGTAATGAGGGGATTTTTCTGCCTGCTGAGCACAGGAAGTCTTCTGAGTCTCTGTGAGAGCATGCCATTAAATGTATTTGTAGCCCATTAGGCCTAAGGACTTCAACACCTGCTGTACACTGAGAAGGGGATGATTTTTTGATATGTGATGGTTTCACTCATATGGTGCTTCCATTGTGTTTTGCAAGAGAACATGCAACTTTTAAAGCCTTTTGGCACAGTTAACTTAGCGCCCACAGAGAAGTAAAGTGATCATCTGATATAGAGTTAACAAGAAAAACCTCTTTCAAGGTTTGCATCTGTGTTGAGCTTATTTTTTGTTCATAGGATCATAGAATAGTTTGGGTTGGAAGGGACCTTAACAGGTCCCCTAGTCCACCCTCCCTGGAATGAGCAGGGGCATCTTCAGCTATATCAGGTTGCCCAGAGCCCCCTCCGACTTGACCTTGAACGTTTCCAGGAATGGGTCACCTAGCGCTTCTCTGGACAACCTGTTCCAGTGTTTCACCACCCTTGCTGTAAAAAATGTTCTTTCTTATATCTAGTCTAATTCTATCCTCTTCTAGTTTTAAACCATTCCCCTTGTCCTACTGCAATATGCCCTGCTAAAAAGTTTTTCCCCATCTTTCCTCTAAGTCCCCTTATGCTCTTGTTGAGTGCATGCATTTCAATTTTAAGTTTTTACAATATAATTTAATTCATTTAATTTTTAATTTAAAAGCGTAGATGCTTTCTTGTAGTTTGGTATTAGAAAATAAATTTTTTGCAGTCGTACAGACCTAGTGTAGCCTGGTATACAGTTTTCTCTTCCTGCTGTCATTAGGACAGATGACTCCTGCAAACTCATGAGCAAGAGTTTGAGCAAGGTAGAAAGCTCAGCTTTTGAACTGCTGAATCTGTAGGTTGGTAAGCAAAATTTGAGACTTTCAAAGGTAATTGTTTTTTTAGAATGGAATTCCTCTAATTAGGGGCATTTTGACTATTACTTTCTAAAACAATTAGATGTCTATTCCAAAAGGCAGGAAAAGACCAAACATCTCTAAAATTTCAGTGTATGTTGCTGTGAGTGTGATCAAAATGTCCATGTGTGCTTTTGACACAGAAAAAAAACCTTATAAATCTCATTTGTGTGTCTCTGTCTGACTTCTGGCACCAGGTAAAAATAGACAGGTGAAGAACCTCAGATTTGATACAAACCAGTAATTTTGGAGGAATAACATTTTGCCATAAGTGACTTAGAAAATTCAGAAGAGAAAATTTCATGGATATCACGTGTCCTTTATTTGCCCAAAGATCTCTCATGAATTCATTCAAAATAATTATAGCCTCAGCAGCAGTAATAATAAGAAAATAAACATTTATATACGTAAGTATTTTTGTGAATGCTGTAATAGTGGCAATAATGCAAGTAAAGACAATTATGCACATATGTAGTTTTGTGAACACCTATTAAAATGAAATAGCATAGAAATGCTAGAAGCATGTCATGATTTTCATTTGATGAACTTGATTTTCCTGGTAGTATGAAAGATGAATGAAGAGTTATAGCTTGTCAGGAAAAGAAGCCAAAATAAATTGCATCTTCATAATATTCTTTATTAGAAAATGCTCTAGGGAGTGTATAGAGTTTAAAAACTCAATGCCTTTTCCTGGTGAGGTTTTCATCACAAAATAATGGCATTTTCTTGCAGACTATTTCAAATTAATTATTTTAAATTAGTGAGATAGTTGGTGGGTGATAGTTTTTGAGAGCTGTTTTTGAGAGTGAAGTGGCTCCTTTGTTATGTGCAACTAGCCTTATAAGCAGTATTAATTATGATGCATTGTAAAATTCTTCCTGTTTAAATGGTAAAGTAAGATGCAAGGAATGAATAATAATATTTCATATCTGTTGTTGCGATGGGCATATGGCTGGTAGAAGATAAAGAGGAGTAAAACTGGAGAAAAATAGTGCGTTAAAAGATCTGTTAATTGAACTGTGCTACAATTCCCTAATCTCACAATTTTTAAAATTATTCTTCCATAGCCACAGACCATTCGGCAGACTCTTCAAAAGACACTGCAGTATTTTGAGCATCAAGTTATTGGGTAAGTGTTAATGTGAGGTAGCAAAAGGTGCATGGTAATGTTTTGCTCTGTGCTTTCCATTTCACAGCCTTACATGATAAGCTCTTAAATTTAATTTTTAATTTTTCCTCTCAAATTCTTAGAGACGCTTTGGAATAACAATACATAATCTGGATGTAAATGGCAAACTGCTATTCAGTCCTGCTTCTGTACAATCCCATCAGACAGTGACTGCTTAATGAACTCTACTGTTTCTTATAAAAAGAGAATAGCAAATCTTTTTCAGTCATAGAATATCAGGTTGGAAGGGGACCTCAAAACTCATGTAGTCCAACCTTTCTTGACAGAAGCATGGTCTAGACAAGATGGCTCAGCACTCTGTCCAGCTGAATCTTGAAATTGCCCATCATTGGGAGGTCTTAATCCTTTGCCACCACTTCTGAAAGACATTTGTTGACTTTGCATTTGTATAAGGAGTTGTTATAACTTTTTTTTTCCTGTAGTTACAGAGATGCAGAGAAGAATTTTCACAATATAGCAAACAGATGCTCCTATACAGACTGCTCTGGCAATGAAGAAACTGAAGATGTCTCAGGAATTCTCCAGTGTACAGCTAATGTACTTGGTATGTGTTTTTTCAAGGGAATTTATTTTCTTTAGTTGGAAGGAAAGTTTACTGACCATCCTAATGCCAACAATGAAACCAGAATTTTTGCTCCAGCCACAGAAATTTAAGATATAAGCAGCAACATACCAGTGCACTGTTACAACATTTGTCTCCTTTTCTACATACATTTTGAGCCTTTAAGACAATCCAGACTTGATTGTCAGTGGAGGCAGTGAATGTGTGTTGTGCAATACCCAGTGATCTGAGAAGTTTCAAAGGCTTTTGGCAAGTGGACTTACTTCTGTGCAGGCCTTGGAATTATCTCTAGTGTTTTTATAGGGGTTCTGCAGAACAACAGACCCTTTTATCATATGTGGACCTGGTGGATAGAAGGCCTGAGAAACAGCAGCAGGGTGTACCTGAGACAGGAAACATTCTGGAAATTTAGATTTTCTTCGGCAAGAAGCACAACACTGAAATCTGACTGTGTATGATAATTGAAGATAAATTTTAACATCCATGTCAGGGGAATTTGGTGAGGTGATAGTCTACTCACGTTTTGGTCTTTACCATTGTATCCTGCTGACTTAAAATACTTTTGGAGGATGTGCATTGTGTATCTGTCTTTTCTACTGCAAACTGTTAAACAGACTTGGTGTGCTCTGTTAAACAGCAGACAGGATCTAATTTAGAGGTGACTGTGTTTCACTGATGTTTAAAATGCCTTTTTTTTTTTGCTATCCAGTGCCTATGTAAAATGCTAGGTGCTGTCAGGGGTGTTCTGCGTGCCTTTAACTACTGCTAGAAGGAGATGGCATTTTGTATTTTGCACGTATGGAGAGAATTCAGAACAAATTAAATTCTAAATGTGTACAGTATTTTTTTTTTTAATTTTAAAATATTTGCATGCTAGCTCTGTAAAACAAATGCTATCAGTGATAAGGCAGGACTCTTGCAAAGCAGAGACTTTTCATGTTATCAGGTGCATATTAACATTATAAAATGCCAGACTAGACATTCAGTACTTATTTCACTGTGACACGAAGTATGTGTTCTAAGAAACAGTTATGAATAATTTTTTACCTTCATAGTGCTTTTAAAGAAATACATTGGTCCTAGAACATCAGCATGACTGAGTAATGTGCAACCTGGTTCTTCAGTGGTATCCTCACAATGCATGTTTACTAGGGCCAGATTGGACTTTTGGGACCAAAGTATAGGGATAACATCTAAGCATTACTGTCTTGGGGAGCTGTTAAAGTGGGCTTTGTTGAAAATTAGATTGTAGAGACGTTTTCTTGGACAAGCTTGCCTCTTAAAGAATGAGTTCTTAGCAATAAACCCCCCTTCAGTATGAGCAAAACACTGAGAAAATTTAAAAGCAATCCTTCTCCCTATCTGGGATAAGAACATAAGGGAATGAAGAGTAAACGCAGCTTCTTTATTTTAATTGTAGCTCCTATCACAACAGGTAAATAATTAATGGAGGCCGTGTAATTAGTTCTCACGTACGCAGTTATTTTTCTTGTTGAATAAGGACTGGTAAGAGCCGCCTCTGTGAAAGAGGGATGTAACCACTGGGGTGTGTACCTAGAGCAGCTGGCATTGCTGAGGCAGGAGGCAAGCATGAATCTGACTGTGATGAAGGCTAGAGAAACTGCTGAACCAAGTCTGGCTCTTGGTTTATTTATATGAGGAGTAGGAGGCACTTGCTGTCCGGGGCTGGAAGAAAATGTTTCCTTAAAGATGCTTGGAAGCATCTTCCTGCTCTCTGACCTTAGACACTGCCAACACAATTCACCTCTTCCAATCTTCTAACCACCTCTAATATAGTCATTTGGCATTCCTTATTCATCAGAGGAGTGCAAATGCTGAGATCATTGGTAAGCTTGGAAGACTGTGAGCAGATGCTTCACACCATGGTCCTGGTGCTTACACTGCTCACAGGAAAGTGCTGACTACAAGCTGTTCACTCAGCTCGATGCATGTGATTTATCATGTATGAATACTGCAATTTTCCTCTTGTCAAGTCAGCACTAAAGTGTGTCACCATCTTCCTGCAGTGCAAGGACCTCATTCTCCTTGTCTCCTTGCTGAGTTGCTCTATTACAAGTCTAGACATCAATAGAAGTCTCCCTGCTTTAAACCACTGTAATTAAAGGAACCGATGTCCATCATGTTTACATGCTGTAAACCCTGTATGGTACCAAATCAGTCACACAGTTTTCCTTTGCAGTGACAGCTTCCGAGGCTGGAGTATTTAATTTAACTTTTGATCCTTTCAGAAATAGTTCAGATGGCTTCCTGATGGACTCTTCTTTCATTAATTGGTGCTTTTACACTGTCCTTCATAAGCATATAGAAAGAGAGAGTCCTTTAGGTTGAAAAAGACCTTCAAGATCATCAAGTCCAATTGTTAATGTAGCATTGCCGAGTCCACCACTGAACTGTGTTCATAGGAGATTGACAGTGTTGGTTTGAACTTATTTTAGAAATAATGATAAGAGAAGAATATCCACGATGAAGTATGTTACGTGGATTACTACCACATTTTCTTAGGTGACTATAAACTTATACTGAGGTATGTTAGGGAGAAAACTGTATCTGAAGAGATTTCTTATTTGACCTTGGGCAAGATTTTATTCTTTCTGTGCCTCAATTTCCCATCTGTATAATGGAGATAACAGGATTTTTTTAATCCTTTAAACCATATGTCAGTGCTTTTCAGATTTCAACCTTGTTGAAGTAAAGACATTTTCATATCCTTTGTACATTCAGCATTTTGAGCAATGACAGCAAATCTCGTTTGGGACTGCTTTTGTCCTCATGATTTAAAATAATTTGATTTCAAGTAAGATTAGAGTGTGCATTTTTTACTTAAATGCTGCCAGAATAAAGCAGAAGACCTTCATGTAGCTGCAAATCAAAACTTTGGCAACAGGAAATTATGGATCAAAACATTTTTGTTGTTTAGTAACTGCTAGTGTAAGGAATTTATTCTGGGACATAAAGCCTTCATGACCTATCTCCTGTTTATTTTTTTGGCAGATATTCAAAGAGGGTCTGTGCGACTGAGCTTTACTAAGCAGTGGAGAAATGCCCAGTTTTCCTTTTTGAATCGCACTCCGTACTTCCAGTATATCATGTGGTATTTCTCACATCCCAAGTGCACAAGTCAGATAAAAATTGTACAGCCTTCACCTGACCTCCTCCAACCACTCTTTTCAGACACTGCAAACAATTAATGTAGCCTTTGTGAACTTGAACTATATTTCACTCTTCAGTCCTTCACAGGGAGGAAAAAAGAAAGGAATCTTCACTAAGGCAGTTACCTTTCTTTTAACTGGCATCAGTGTTTTCTGTGGAGCTTCTTTGCATCTTGCTGAGGAACTCTCTAAATCTGTCCTCACTTTGATAGTAAAACTAATGCAAAGTACCCTAAATACATAAAGTCATATAAAAAGAGCTGTTGTGCAAAATCTGCAAAGTAGCAGTAGCTGTTCATACCCAGTCTCTAATGACATGGAAGAAGTGTTGTCTTTGAAAGCCCATTTGTGTATTTTAAATAGACTGCAATAGCTAAATTGCATGTACTGCAGCACTGTGTTAAATACACTATAAATAGCACTTGCTCACACAGTCTGAAGCTACAAATCACTTGTATCAGATCATTGTTTCAGCAGAAAGGCCTAGAGAAGTAATTTTACCTTTTGGACTTTCTATTGCTTGAGGTACAGAAAAAAAATCTCTGCCTTTTTTTTTAAATTCAAGCAAATAATTTATACAACAGAATTATTTTTCATTTCATAAAAGTTTGGCTCCTAAAATTTTACTACAATTACATCATTTTCCTTAAAAAATGCACAGCATATATCAATGGCTAAGTCAGCTCTGCATGTGGACTCAAGTGTATTGCAAGAATTTTTCCTATTAGGCATTTGTAACTTACGGGAAAATAATGCTCTGTCTTTTGATTTTCCTTCAGAGAGCGGTGTGAGGAATTTCCTTGTCTGTCTGTCTATCTGGGCATCTTCTGTTTGGAGGTTGATATGGCACAGTTGCAATTCCCTAGGGATTCCCTAATACCCTGGTGATAAGTTATATGGAATCCTGGCCCAGCGCCTTGTCCTGTCAGGGAGATAAATCACATTTCTGGATTCAGCCTCCCCAAAACACCAAGGAAGAGGGGGAATCCATTGTTAGTGTAAGGTTTTACAGAGTTCTTGCTCTGGGTGACATTTGCTTGTCACTACCAAAGAGAACATGTGCTGCAGGCTGCTTTATATAGGGCAAATCACTTCATGCCTAAATATATCTTGCAGGGCTCATCCTTCATTTAGTACAAAGGGCATAATTCTATAAAAGTCATTTGTTCTCTGTACATTTGTCAAAGTTAAAGATCTGTGTTTCCTTTATGAAACTAAGAAAATCTTAGGTCTTACACGAGGCAGTGGCATGAAGCTGTGTCAGGGCAGGTTTAGGCTGGATGTTAGGAAAAGGTTCTTCACCCAGAGAGTGGCTGAGAGCTTCACTGAGGTGAAGGCTGTTCAATTTTTATTGCTCCACTGCTGAGCACTTGGGAAGTGGTGACAGTGCCAACCTGACAGAATTCAAAAAGTGCTTGGACAATGTTCTCAGGCACATGGTGTGATTCTTGGGGGCGTCCTGTGCAGGGCCAGAAGTTGGATTTTGATGATCCTTGTGGGTCCCTTCCAACTCAGAATATTCTATGCTTCTATGCTGCTCTGTTGTTAAAGAGGAATAAATTTGAAATCATTCTGATAACTATTGAATGACTACTGAGAAATACTACAAAGAGGCAGAAAATAATTGAAAAGGAGGTGCCAGGACAGAGTGTACCATGAGATTAGACCAGGTGTAGTGTTTGGAAAAGATAAACAAAGGTTTGGTACACTGATTGCTTGGGAGTTGTCTAAGAGCTGTAAATGCTTAGATATTGAAAGTTTATAAATTTCTATCACTTCCCTTTGCTCTGAGAACTGCGTATAGTCGTTAGGATGCAACTAATTTAGGATACATGACCTGATTTGTAATTAAAGTTGTTGGTTTACAAATGGTGTGAAAGGAAATGTTACACGGCCCAGAGGATTGGCAATACGAATGGATTCTAATAATACTTTATCCTGGAGGGTCTAAGCTATACACACAGGGCTCCTGTTACTTAGCAGATGTTACAGTGCACTGGTAACACAAAAGTAATCTAAACAGAAAGCACATAATTCATGTGATCTCAAAACTGAGATGAGTACATCTCAGAAAAGGACGAATGTTTATACCAAATGGCCTTAGACATCCCACTCTTCTCAAATCAGAGCTATTTATTGTTAGAAAGCAGATGAACTACTAGCAGATAATGAGTGGTTTGAAATTATGATGTACAACAGCATCTTGTAGAAGTCTATTTATAAAGAACATATTCTGGCCATGATTCATTGACTAAATGTAGGTGTTTGTCATTATCTGAGGTGCTGTGAAGTATCCTGTGGCCTCTGTCAAACCTTCAAAAATGTGTAGGTCTCCATTAGGTCCCTCATCTTGGCAGTCCCTCATTTTTTATTCAGTAACTATCTCTTGGTTCTTTTGTAGATGTCTTGGATGCCTTCTAGAAGATTCAAGGAGCATTAGATTTCTATATTTAGTCGGATGAGTTGAGCCCTTTTTATATGTGAGGTGTTATGAGGCATGATTTTGCATTTCATGGGAAGAGTTCTTAGATTTCATTGCAATTTTACTCATTCCAGGAAGTGCAGTTCTGCTCCCTATGTTAATTCAAAGACATATATATTTATTTTAATGAAAAAAAAATCCTTATTACTGTTTAATCTCTAGAGTTACCATGAAACAAACCTGGTCTGCCTAATTTATAGCAACTACCAATCTAATGGTTGCAGTTCTCATTTAATGAGGCCCACACAAATATAAGCAGTCAGCTTCCCAGGTTGTGGTGGGGGACTTAAAATCATGATAGTCTTGCTTGACATAGCTTGGCCTTGCTTGCAGGATTGGCTGCTACTGAGAGCACTATATGGGAGCAAAAACCCCTTCCACTGCCTGTTCTTAATATCTAATGTGAGCTTCCTGTGTCAACAGTTTTGAGCAGAATCTTTTGTATTTATATTGAGAACTGGTGATCAGCTCCTCACCAAGAGGCAGTAATTACAATGATATTTCTGTCACTGGTCAGAGGACAAGGAAAGAAACCACCTCATTAAAAGCAGATAAAGGAAATATTATAGGTGAACAAGTGTCAGGAATTCTTTTTAACAGTAGTTCTCATTTATATTCTGTGAAATCTTGAACGATATGCAGGAGCTGCATGTCACTGTAAGAGAAGTGTTGTAAAGATTTTTCAGTTGTGTCACAACTGTATGTAAAGGTATAAAATGATGTTACTGTATTTATATAAAAACCACCAAAGAGGTAATATAAAAACACTATCTGAATTCCCAGGATGATATAAATTCACAATCTTAATGAAGTAAAATCAAAGTCATTTATATAGTAATTAGGTACTGGTACTAGGCTCATTTACAAGCCAAATGATTCATCTAATGTACCTTCAGCATTAGTCTATACAAAAGAAAACCTTTTTTGTTCAGAGACTAAACATTGCTTTCCCTACCATCTGAAATAATTCTCTGGAATTCTGAACTGCCACCTGTCTTTCTGTCCACAGGTCTGTTTAAGGAAAAGACATTACTGATGCCAAAATTTTGATAATCCAAAAACATTTAAGAGATACTTGATATAACTGGAGGTGGCAAATTCTGCTTCTGTTCACAGTATGAGGTCTGGAATTGCATGTTTAATTGTTCCAGACCCTTAAGGTTTGATATTTACAGATTCTGAATAGTATCTCAGAAAAAAAAAAAAAGGGTATTTTTCGATGCCAAATGAGTCAGATGCTGGCCACTCTGCAGCCACTGTCTTCATTATTTACCTTTAGGAAGAACTGGATGGCTTGTAACTGCTTCTGCATGCTGTACCAGTTAATGAATTACATTGGTTTTTTTATCACATCAGATTTTTTAATCTTCTGGTTGTTTCTCAAGAGCCTATGATTTACAGTTTTCTTTATGGGAACAGATTCTTACCTAATTTCTCCACTTTGTAATGTACAAAATACTTAAAAATATTATATTAATTCCTTGAAATTTTGTAGTGTGTTTTCATTTTACATTAACTGCTGAAAAGAAAGCGAAGACCTTTTGCTAGCGTGTTATTACAGGATGAAGTAATCTATTTCTGCTCCAGTTTGGTGAAATACTACTTGATTTGTACTTTGAACCTGTGCTTAAAGACTTTGGTAATTTTGGATCTGGCTAGCAAATACAGGATCCCTTCTCTTAATGTCTTTGAGACGCATTTTCAAAGAATAATAATTTTTCACACATCCAAAACTGCTTTTTATGGAGGTCTGTAGCAATATTTTCATTCTGTGGTTGCTTTGATTCAATTTCCAATGTGCATATTTAATTTTTCTCCAGTATGGATTAGAATAAAAGGAAATGACGTTGTAAGGAAAAGCAACAAAAAGAAACTACTGAGAAAAAAGCATTAAAGTTAAGACATGATTTGTTCTCCCGACATAAAGAAGTAGAAACACAGTAGATCCCTCTCCAGGAGGAAAACAAATTGAGACTAATGAATTTTTAGAACTTCATTCACTATATTAGTAGAAGGTTTGTGAAGAGCAGAAGCTCAAAATAACTAGTTACTTCAGTTGGGTAGCAGCAGAGAGTGTTGGGATGGTTTTTGATTTATTTGGTATTACTACCATTTAGTGGGCTGTCTTGGTGAAAGCAAGGAAGACCTTTTCCTTTGTATTAGTTGCAAGCCACTGCTCGTTAGGAAGCCGTGTTGGGGTTGTACATGAGGTGATTAGGGACTGCAGTGGCCTCTGCATTTGGAAGTGCTGGGCTCTCATACAGGTATCAAATATGTTTTTTTTCCTGGGAAGCTGAATGAAAATTTTGCTTAGAGGTCCGCCGCGCTAAAGAAAGAATGGAAATGCTGGCTTTTCGGAATGGAATACCAAATTGTCAGTTTTGATGAACAGAAGTTGATTCATATTTTCAATGCCATATTCAATTTGAATTATTCCACTGCAAAATCAAACAGAAAAACAATTGAATAGTTGTTCAACAATTGAATGTGAGATGACTTTGAAAAGATTGGACTTTTTGTGTAGATGTATAATCTGAAGGTTCTAAGGAGATTATTTTGATTTTGTCTTTTTTCAGGGTAAAAGAAAAACAACCAGGAAGTGCCATATATGTTGAAATTAGAAATCATACTGAATTTAATATTTAAAGATAACAACTAGCCTGTGAAAGTCTCCAAATGTAATAAAATCTCCACTATAGAGACAATGAGTTCTGGGATTGTTTTTTTAGCATGAAGGTTTTTCTACTTGTAATGAAACTATCTCCCGGTCTGGTATTGTCCTGGATTTATCTGGGATAGAGTTAATTTCTTCTCAGTAGCTGGTACATTGCTGTGTTTTGGATTCAGTGTGAGAATAATGTTGATAACATACTGATGTTCTGGTTGTTGCTAAGTAGTGTTTATCCTAAGCCAAGGACTTTTTTTGTGTCTCATGCTCTGCCAATGAGGAGGGGCACAAGAAAGCTGGGAGGGAGCACAGCTGAGACCCAAACTGGCCAAAGGGACATTCCACACTGTTAGAATGTCACACCCAGTGTATAAACAGTGGGAGTGACCTGGACGAAGGCAGGGACTGGCATTGGTGGTGAGCAATTGCACTGGGCATCACTTGTCTTACCATGTGGGTTTTTATTTTTATCTCTTATAATCATTACTATTTACTACTATTGTTGTTATTGTATTTTCCTTTTCTTTTGATTATTAAACTGTTCTTATCTCAACCTACAAGTGTTACTTTTGGTTCTCCTGCCCGTTCCAGCAGGGTGGGGGGCTGGGCAAGTGGCTGTGTGAGTTTACTTGCCAGCTGGGCTTAAACCACAACACCTATGTGTAGAAATGTGGGTAGGGAGAAAATCCACAGAAGATATGCAAAAGATTGGGATCATTTATATGGTGGTAAGTGAAAAGGTTATATTGAAGTATATACAGAATTAGTGCTAGGTGAGCATCTATTCATCATTTCTTTCTATAAGAGAGGCAGGAATAATTCAGTAAAAATACATATTGAATATTTTGTGCAGCTGTACACAAAGATGTCACTGAAGCCAATAGCTTTGCAGAGAAATACCGAAAAATTTAATCTCTGTGCATTTGTGTATAGGAATTTATTAAATAAATACTTTTAATTCAAAGATAAACATAATTTTTCATGCAAAAAATAATGTTTTGTTGGTAAGACTAAGGAAGAAACTTCCTTGATAGGTACATTATGATTTTTGGTTTTGAAGGTTTGACTTGGATTAATTTTCTTGGTATATCATAGTCTGTTATTGTAGAGAAGATTCATGACTAACACAGACCAGCAGTTTGGTTGAGTTTGGTCATATCCATTTTTCTATTTTTCTATTAGAGGTGATCTGATTTTCTGCTGGCACTGTGTTTTACTCAATTCAAATCTCAGATGTGTTTAAAAGTAGTGGCACATCCTTGAGCCAGGTTATTTGCCTGAATTTCATGGTGTAATTCATGTTGCTTGGGGTCAGTATGTTGCATCCAAACTGAATGGCCAGTTGTCCAGAGTGGACAAGACCAGTCTAAGACAATCAGCGCAACCTCAGGCCAAATACTGAGATAGAGTTCTCAGTAATGGTAGTGAGGTGAGGCTCACATACGTAGCAGCAGAGTCCAGGAGTGATCAGTTCTGCAAACCTCATTTGCAGTCAGTAGTGCCAGGGCAGCTGCTTCACTGTATTTGCATAATACACTTGAAAGACAGTTCACCTGTGCTGTCTTTTTGGCAGCTTTGTGGGATGTATTTGGCCATTTGTATGAATAGCCCAGGGGTTTCTGATGCTGTCCTGTTTCCCTCTGCAGTCTTAGAGCCTTGGGTGCCCCTGCTAGACTGCCCACTTTTACATGGAGTCTTTTAAAGTTGCTCACACTTCACTATACACAACAATGAGATTTAAAAGTATGAATATCTGTTTGTGTCTACATATGAATATTTGCTATTAATAGCCAGTTATGACATTATTGGCGTGGGTTAGAATTTAATTATTTTTGGGTTATAATGAGTATTTTTTGGTAAGATATTCTAATACCATGTTATGCAGACGTAATGGTAATGAGTCAGGAGTTGGCACACAGTCTTCTGAGTCAGGATATTAGGGGGCATTGTGTACCAGTGGTACTTACTTTTGGCTTAGCTGCAGAACTGACCATCTGTGGTCATAAAAGATCCTGGGAATATTTTTGTAATAACCTAGTTTAGTGACCAAATTTCTTTATGAGTAATGGCATTTGAATGAACTTTCCCAAATTATTGCTATTACTTCTTTGATAAAATGTGCTTTGTCATGTTCTTATGTTGTCATAGTTATATATGTGATTTTATGCATTTTAATTTGCTATTAATCATATGTCATTGCAGACTGTAAAGCTGGGGATCACTGAAATCCCTTGTGAATATTGATTGCGTTAACTATGCCTGTGTACATAGGCAGTTCAGACACTGCCTTGAGATTATTAAAGGTTATTGTCTGCAAATAGTATGACTTCTGTCCCCTGTTATGCCTCAGGTATAAAAGTCACTAACCACTCTTGTTTTTCCCAAATTAAAAACCTAGAAGCTGTCTAAACAATGAGAGGTTCAGTGATCCACTGGGATATCGCCAGTGTTATAAAGTGTGCTGAATACACATTAAAATAAAGGGCCTGTTGTGCCCTCAGGAAAGAAATAACTGACCTTCATTTCTGTTCAAATTCAAGATAAATGTTAAGATGTTTGACTAGTGGACTGACATGTAATTCTATATGATTGCAACATAGTGAAGAAACTATGTTGTTAATTCCTATATTAATTTCTTTTGAAAACTCTGGATCTTTGTAATTCACATAGAGCTGATTCATACTTCTTTTCATTCTATTACATCTTAAAACAATACAAACATCTGATTAATTTTATAGCTCTACTATGATACAGGGATTATATCATAGTAGAGTTGAAACAATGGAGTGTATCTTCCTAGTAATAAGACAGAGGAAAATGCTTAGTAACCATCTCAAAAAAGGATTTTGTAGGTTATCCTTAAAACTGTAAATAACAAACTGGAACAGGATTTGATACAAATTTCCCTTACTGGTATTTTTTCATCTCATCAGCAATGCCAGCCTTATCACCTCTGTAAACCAAGACCTTTTGAATTTTTGTGATGGAAACTTGAAGTGACATTGTGAGATGTCACAGAGCTGTCCCATCTACTAGCTGTGTAGACTGCTCTTAAGAGGCAGGGTTTTTTTTAAATACAGGTGAGTGTAGGTAGAAGTTTTAAATGAAAAGGCTTTGCTCTCCTTTGCAGGCAACAAAAAATAATTATTTTTTGTATCTTGTGGCAGTGTCATTGCCTATAATGAGGAAAGAATTTTGTCTTAAAAAACCCTGCAAAACTCACAATCCCCCTTCGCCAGCTATTTAAAAGTATAATCTGACTGCAGGGCTCTACATTGTGTATGGAAAGCCAAACAACTGACTTTGAGTCCCAGTATCTTATTCTTTAAGCAGCTGGGGAGAGCTGGATGCTTTACAGAGGGAGTGGACAGAGGGGCTGTAAGAGTGGAAGCCTCATTTGTAGCCAGGTCAGCAGTGGAAGGGATGCAGCCATGCCTGGATGCCTTCACACAGCAGCCTGGATGTGACATGCAAAGGTCTGGGAAATTGTAGTGGAGACTGGCTGCCAGTGGGGAAAAGGAAGCAGGCCCACTAATAACGGGCTGGGACAGCAAGTTGAAAGAATAAGGACTTAAAAGATGGTTTCTAGGATTGTTCCAAACCACCACAGAAATCTGTGCATTGGTATCTAGTGAAAAATCTGCTCTCACTGCTTTGGAAAAACACTGGGCAAATAGAGGAAAAAGGGAAAATGTGACACAGTAACAATACTATGTTGTTGATATCAGTGTCTCACTGTCCTATAGGTCTGAAGTTCGAGGAAATGCAAGAAAAGTTTGGGGAGGAATTCTTCAATATTTGCTTTGATGAGAATGAAAGAGTTCTTCGAGCTGTAGGTGGGACCCTTCAAGACTTCTTCAATGGCTTTGATGCTTTGCTGGAGCATATTAGAACTTCATTTGGAAGACAGGCCACCCTGGAATCTCCTTCTTTCCTATGCAAAGAACTCCCTGAAGGCAATCTCATGCTTCATTATTTTCACCCACATCAGATTGTGGGATTTGCAATGACAGGAATGATAAAAGCAGCAGCAAAGAAGATTTACCGCTTGGAAGTAGAAGTAGAACAGGTCACAAATGATAAGTTGTGTTCAGAGGGGACGAACCCAGGTAACTGCAGTTGTTTGACTTTCCTTATCAAAGAACATGAAAATGCAAATACCACGAAAGCACTTCCACCAGGAACTTCCCAGTCCCCCTTAGACCTGAGGATTAGTATCAGCACCTTCTGCAGAGCTTTCCCCTTTCACCTGATGTTTGATCCAAACATGCTGGTTCTTCAGCTTGGAGAAGGTCTTAGGAAGCAGCTCAGATGTGACGCTCATAAAACCCTGAAATTCCAAGACTGCTTTGACATAGTCTCTCCTAAAATCAGTGCCACATTTGAAAGAGTTCTCCTGAGGTTATCTACACCCTTTGTCATTCGGACCAAACTTGAGGATTCTGATTCTGAAAGTAAAGATAAGGTAAGAATATTAATTTGGAAGTGAACGTGCTTGTATGTGTGTCGTGGGAGAGGATTTTTTGCTCAGAGAAAAGTAGCTCAAGTCCTGTGTATGCTGGAAAGCCCACTCACGCCTTGCAAACAGGGGCTAAGTGATATTCCCCAGCCAAGTGAATATTTTCCTAGATTATTTATAAGCTTTGCCTATGAAGTTGTAGCAAATCGTGACATTTCCATTCAGAAAATTCTGCATGGTGAGGTGGAATAGTACAGCTTGAATAAAAAGGTGAGGAATTTTACAAAATACCTGTATCTAATCCTTAATTTCACTCCAGCTATATTATGGTAAGAATAGTTTTTAAGGCATTTACTAGGGACTAGCTTGAAATATTTGTTCTGAAAGATCCTCACTGCAGGTTTCTCATTGCCATCTTACTGTATCTTATTATCCTAGTTTGGAATGCTGCTCTCCTGTAGGTTTCTTCTTACCTCTCACCCTGCGCTCAAGAAAACCTGAGCTGTAAGTGATACTGAGTATCACACCAGTTTTGTGGTGTTCCAGTCATTCAAACAGGCGCTTGTCCTCCTGCACTGCCTCTTTCCTCAATGTTTTAGGAGAGGGCTACCTTAACCAGTGAGCCCTGTGTTGAGTTCAGTGCGTTCAGCTGAGTAAGTCGAGAGCATGTCTTCAGTGTGGAGTTCTCCAGTGGCTGGATGGAATTTGACTCAATGCCTGTCCTTGAATTACAGGAAAGTTTTTTGTTGTGAAGTAGGGCTCTAGGTTTTATGCACCAAAGTACTTGTACTTAATGCTAACTTTAAAACTTGCTTAAAGGCTTGAAAGACTGTGTGTGGGTGCCTTGGAAATACTGCTGCCCTGAGTGGAACTGGAGGATCTTTAAGGTCCCTTCCAACACAAACCATTCTATGATTCTATGATGATTCAAAATGTAGTTACTTCTTACAGCAGCAATATTTCCATCTCCTTTTTGGCACTATACTTAGCACCAAAAAGCATATGTCTGGTGCATTTTCCTCTGGAAACAACATGTTCCCCTTGGAGAAACAAACTAGTGCTCTTCATTTTGTATTAGTTGATGTAATTCAACCATATTAAAACCAAAAGGGAGTTTATTTTTCATAATCTGTCCTCAGTGTCACCCTAGCCTTTAATTACAAGACGGAAACGAGGTGTGAAAGGGGTGGGGGTGTTGGCTCTGATCTTATGACACACTTGTTCCTCCTTTGAAAATCTGGTTTCATGATACTTCATGCAGAACACTCCTATCCCTCTCAGAAACCTTCCCCTCTCCCAGGACAGTCACAGCCCTTTGACTGTCTTCTGCTCTTCATGAATCTGCTGTAAATCACTCTGAAGAGGAAGAAGGTTTAGGTGGGGGAAGGATGCTTTCAAAGCCTTTTCCCCAACTTTAGTTAAACACACAAAATATTCTTTCTTTGACATACACTTACCTGGTTTCATACACTTGTGGCTTGCTCTTAGGAGAAGTGGCAGGAGAGGGGTTTACTGGAGGCAGGATTTTAGATTAGGCAGTACTGGCACCAGAGAAGCAGGTGGGAGGGGATGGCAGCAAAGGAAATCCTTTGACTGTCAGCAGTTAGGAGAAAAATTGTATCTTGAAGAGTAAGTTGAGGCAAAAGGGTAATGGTGAGGTGCAGGGGAGCTGTTGTGCTGCAGGCATGGGAATTAATTGGAGAGCATCAGTTTATATGAAGAGGTATTTTCTTCTGACTCACCCATTTGATAAGCATTTCAAATATTTTTTTGCATGTGAATAGTTAAAAATAAGTTCAGCATATGATGCATTTTGCTAGATACTCCTTTTTTTTTTAATGAATTGCACAGATTCGTAGGCTGTGGTTGACTTGCTTACACAGATTTTGAGAGGAGGGACATAGCAATACAGTTTATGTCATACTCAAGTCCTTTATGGATAAAAAAAGTAGACTGAGCCTTGGGAACTGCATGGTGTATTATTTTCCCATAGCTCATGTCACTCATTTAGCTCATTTTGGAATTCTTTTCAATTTGCCATCTTGTTTGGAAGTTGAATATTAGGCAGGTAGATCAGTGGCTGTAAGCATGACCCTCCTTAAAAGTTGCCAGTTACTGACCTAGACATTTCTCTATTTCTCTGCCACACACCTCTATTCAGTTCATGGTGGAATTGTATCCCACTTAGAGCTATTTATCTTTTTCTAAAAAAGTAAATCCGACTCTGCAATAACTGACACTTTTCAGGCTTGGTTACCTTAAATGGCAGCTGTAAGCATGTGACCTAAACAACTCTGCTGCCATGTTGAAGCTGTTCAAATGTCTTACTGTATTAAAAAAAAGAAAAAAAAAATTCAGAGGCTTTGCAATGAACAGAGGACATTCCAGCCTCTCTTCAAAAGATATTTATTTTCATTTCAATGCATAAATCATATCTTTTTTTCAGACTGGCAGTGAAAAAAACAGAATAAGAAAACAGTTTTCATTTAGTCTTGACACCAGCTCTGTGTTCAGATGAAAGTAAGTCACAAATCATGATCTTTCCCTAACTAAACATCTAGAAGCAAAATAAAAAAAACCACCCACCTGTCCTGGCTTTCAGAGTGGTTAGTGCTTGTCCAGTTTATTTAAAGGTTCATTTGTGTGTTTCAATTTACTGGTATTTGAATCATTGGAATAAATAGCACTATCCTAAATTTCTGATAAAAGGCCTGTGAGGTCTGGGTGATAGGTAGGTCTTCCTGCAGAGCTATATGTGCACCTTTGCAGAAGCACAGCCTCATGCATTAATATTTCAGCAAAGTTTTGTTAATTTGGTAGGTCACCACCTGTTCCTTGGAGCTCAGAGTATTTAGAGGATCCCATTGTTCTAGGGAACAGATGAAAAAAAAAAAACTCCCCACCTGAAGAACACGGACACCTAGCTTTAAACGTGATTTCCAGCACCATGTTTCCATGTTTTCCCATGCAGCTAAATGCTTGTTACTGGGGTTTTTTTTATGCTGTGGTACTACCCAGATCTTGAAGGGCCCTGTTGCACTACTTCTTGTACAGACATTCTGTTGGTTTTCACATTTCACTCATTTTTTTTTTTTTTTTTAAACCAGAGACCTTCACTAGCATCCAGTCAGATTTTCCAAATTTTGGATACTGTTCCAAAATAATAAGGTCACAATGTTTGCTGTTTAACCTCTCTAAGGAAACTCATTCTATACCTCTCTGTGGCCGCAATTATTTATTGCAACAATAAAAAATAAATTCATTGTGACAATTAACCATTTGGAATTGATATTATGGCTTCACACATGGTTATTGCAACTGTACTTCACAGAAGTTCATTGAATGTTAGTGAAGTCACATATGGGATAAGAAATTAAATTGAGAGGGCTGAGTCTGAACTCGTGTTGTGGGGAGTTCTGAAATCCATGTCAAGCCCATCCACTGAGGTGAAGGTGCTGGGATGGGAGGGAGCTGATAACCCAGCAGTGAGCTGTGCATACAGGGCAGGTTGGTGTCCCCCCACCATTTCCTGACCAGACAGGGGCTGGAAGCTCCCAACAGGTACATCCTGCGTGCAGTCATTTTCAGACTGTACTAATGAACCAGGCCATCTGTCACATGATATAAATACTCGTCTCCTTGACAGTACCGTGAGGTGGCTGGAGTTGCTTCAATTTTTAGCTGAATGGGAACACAAGGAATGACTCTCCTGCTTTCACTCTTCTGGCACGTTCTCGTCACCTGCCCCTCGTGAGCCATCAGTGCTGGGCAGACTGAGAGGAGATGGGGCTGCCCTCACAGGCACCCTCTGTCCCTGAGACCTCAGTCCAGACCCTGCCCTCTCAGAGCACGGATGGGCGGGATGAACCCCGCCAGCACTTTTGGTGCCCACCAGTTTGTGGGCTCACATTTCTGAAACTGGGTTTCAGGTTCTCTGCCATATGCTGTGCAGCTGGATTTTCCTTGTATTGCTGCTCTTCAGCACAGACTAACAGCCTGTTTCCACATTTGAAATAAATCAGTTTTTGTAAGGATACTCACTGGCCTTTGACTTAGGCCTCTGACCTCTTTAGAAATTGTCTAAGAATAAAGCTGGCACCTAAAACTGCATTACTGGAGGTGTCCAGACTTTTTTTTTTTTTGATGGAATGTATTTGCTTTGAATATTTTATTAAAATAATAACTTCCCAGTTAACAGTTAAGAAAAAAAACTGAAAAAAATTTACTTCTGTTTATATATGTTAATTTTTTTTCAGTAATTTTAGACACAAAATACTTTTATTAAGGAAAAGGGTTTACTTTACAAATTATAATACAACATTTAAAATATGAAACGTTGGATTTCACAGAAATGACCCTCTGAAATTTTTATATTGGAAGAAATTCCAAATGCCACATATAATTCAGATTTATGAATGGCTTGAAGCTGTGTCACAGGAGGTTTAGGTTGGGTATTGAGGAAAGGTTCTTCACTCAGAGGGTGTTTGGGTACTGGAACAGGCTCTCCAGGGCAGTGGTCACAGCACCAGCCTGGCGGAGTTCAAGAAGCACTTGGAGAAGTCTCTCAGTCACACAGTGTGACTCTTGGGGATGGTCCTGTGCAGGAGTTGGACTTTGATGATCCTGGTGGGTCCCTTCCAACTCAGCATATTCAGTGATTCAATGATGAAAAGTCCATCCAGACCAGTATGCTGACTCTCACAGTGACCAGAATCCTTTATGAAACAGGTAAGACAAAGTTTAAGCCTGCAGCGTTCTTCTCTGTGGAACTTCAGCTCTCTCCTCGCTTTTAGCTCTCATGGGATGAAAGCATGTCCACTTGCAGTGGTATCCAGGATGTGGCACAGGATAGCCCCCTCAGGGCCAAGCCTCCATAATTTTCTTTAGCACTTTTTGAACCAGAGTAAGTTCATACTTTCAGCTTCCCTGGCATCCTGTGGACCTAAGGTCTACTGTTTATGAACAGCTGTGAATGTGAGACTCTCCTGGAAGCTTTCAGCCAGGTGTGGACATTGAGTATGGAGTAAAACAGCTGCCAAAGAAGCCTGCTTGCCCCTTGCTTCAGCAAAGCACTTTCCCAATGTGTTTTCCCAAGTGTATTTGTTGATCATTGGAAACTGTAGAAAAGTAACGCTTTTTAAGGGCTGGAAATATCCTGTCCCCCTTTTTATACTGAGAGTCAATTCTTTATCTCCTTCTGTATTTTTAGTCTGGACCAACTGAATGAAACAAGCAGTCCTGACACTAGCAGATTAATTTAAAACCCACTATACACAATCTTGTGTTTTGGTTTTTCTCTGTAACTGTTTTTCTTCCTCTCCTAATAAAATTAAAATGAAATGGCCTGAAAGTCATTCCAGCATAAGGGACATCTGTCACTTATGATCTAGGAATTCTAATTTTTTCCTAGAGCTGATTTATTCACAGTCAGTCAGCTTTTGACACTAAGCTCCCATTGCTTTGCAGGCTCATGAAGCTCTTGGAATCAAATTTGTGTCTTCTGTTTCTGCTAATGGTAATATCCCACCCATTTGTTTGTCAAAATGTGTATGGACTTCAGTGGTTTTCAAGAGTAATTGGGTTGGCTGGCTTGGCTGCTTCTAGAGATTGTGGCGGGTTATGAGAAACAATAGATGACATGACTTTCTTATCTCACAAACAGTTGTGCATTGGAGAACTTTAATAACATTGTGAAATGGGCCCAGAGTTGTTAGTATTTCTACTTTAGGACAGGCCAATGAAAATGCCATTTTGAAAGTGTTTTCAGTGATAGGACTGAAAAGGTGTAGCAATCTAAAGTTAAAATATTTCCTTCTCATTTACATTAGCTGAGAAACAAAGGAGCTGTTTGGAAATTGTTTTGTCAAGTGAAGTGGCTATTAAAACAATATGACTACCTGGTAAACTCTTCCCTCTTATGATTTGTTTAATGTTTTGATAAGGACACTGGTCGGACATGAAAATGCCCATACTTCTCTATTTGCTGCAAAACTTTTGAATGGGTTTCTAAACTACACTGTGTCATAACTGGAACAAAATGCATTTCATTAATTTTTACATTACAGTATGGGAATACTTAGAACTCAGTTTGATTTTCAGGAATGCATTTTTTCCTATCTCTTTGTTCCACTGACTAAAATTAAGTTTTGGTTATTCACAATACATTTTCATGCTTTTCCTCATTTGCTTATCTGAGTTCTTAAATGACTGTGCTTTTCATGGCATCTAATCTGAATTGGTGTGATATCAGTAGAAAGCCCTTTTCCTTGGGATAGTTGAATTAAAGCAGACACATTCAGTCACTCTTCACCTTATTCCTTCCTGTCCTGGCACCTCCAGCTTGACAATGCATGAAGTCAGGCTAAGGTTTTATTGATGTGTCTCTTTTCAGAGGCTGAATGGACTTAGAAGGAAGGGAAACAGCTGGAGTGTCTCTCTCTCTGGATTGAGTGGCTTTGTGCAGGAGCTCTGTCAAGTGCGTGGGTGGGAAGTCGGAGCCTGTGAGAGCACCTGGATGTGCCTCTGAGCATAAATATTGGGTTTATTGCTCTGAGGGGCAGTGAATGCAAGTGCTGGCACAGCTTGTGTTGTCAGCTTTCAGTTGTAAGGGCAGTTCTACCCAGCAGTTGCCTCCTGCTAACCCTACTCCTGAAACATGCTCTGTGCCTGAAGGCAAGCCTGAGTTACCCCAGGTAACTGCATGGACAAAGAGCCCACACAAAAGAGGCAGCTTATTGCTTTCTCCCTCCACCTTAAATTTTGTCTTCAAACCTCAAACTGGGACCATGGGGATTCCCTTCCTGTTTGGTTTTGAGTGTAGCTTGGTAGTTTTGGACCAGTTTTTGACTACTTAGCTTGTTTCCTCCAATCATGTCTCATAAATATCTAGTCTTTTGAATTTAAATTGTAGTTGACAGCATGGTTTGACTCTTATGTTAATTTACTCATGCTCACTGGGCATGCATCTTGTAGTGAATTTTTCATGCTTTATTTCCACGGAAGCAAAGGTCTGAAGTTTTGGGACTCTCTATGAAACAAAAACTTTGCTGATGTTTTTTTGGGCCATGGACCCAGATAGAATAGACAGTTAACAGAAAATTACTTTGCCTGAGACTTGCACCTGCATTTGAGCTGTTTATATTCTAGGAATGTAGCTGAATCAGACCTAGATTTTGTAGGTCATAAAACTCTAATCAAGGGGAATACTACTATGAAATAACACTTAGCTGATTTTGCATTAGGAATAATTAGTGGTATGAAAGAGTGAGATTATAGTGATTTGCAAAAGTCAGGACTCCAGAGCAAGTTTAGCTGATTTGCTAATACCTAGCCAGGTGCAGTGTTTCTGCTATCTCTGAGCAGTATTGGGGATAAATTTGACTAGGTAACGTTTTGCTGCCTTTTACTTTTGCCAAGGATATGTGATATTCACCCTGCTCTACTCCAGGTCCTTCCAAGAGACTGACAATGTCAGAACAGCAGATCACCTGTAGTCAGGCAGGTGGTCCATGCCAGTATTTCTAATCATTGTTTCAGCATGTGTTTTGCAATGATGAAATGGTTGAGGAGGGCAGAGTACTCACTCAGAAAGGATGAGCCTTTCCTTTGCAGTTCTTTACAATGTTGGGGACAGAGTGCACAGCCCAGCCAGGCAGACCCAGTGGTTAGATAACTGGATTTGCTACTCTGGAGTATTCCTTTGCCACTGGAGGGTTTTTAGGGCATGCTAAGGTAGAAGTTATCTCACTAAGCAATATATTAGATGTAGAAATCACATAAACCACAAAGATGCTGCCTGGAGGGAGCGCAGGAATGAGCCCAGGTTCTGCCTATTCTAAGCAATCACAAAGAAAAAAAAAATAGAGATTTGTAATGTGCTGTTGTGAGGATTCCCCAAATTTTGTAGTTTGTTTCACTCTTCATTTTTTTGAATATGTCTTTTAAAACCATATATATTCACATTCTCTCCAGCTAGAATATCTACGATACATTTCCATTATAAAATATAGCTTTTTAATAGTATCCCCTTCATATTGTCATGATTAAAGAGAGTGAAACTACTTAACCCGTAAAATAATATTTATATTGTTTGCTCCTGTCACTAACCTTTGGCTTTTCTAAGTGAGGACATAGACTGAGTATCTGAGAAAAAAATGTAATGTTCCTTTTCCACCAACACAGGACAGGCATGCAAGATATTCCTAACACATAATTTTCTTCTTAAAAAAGAATAAAACTTTTCCTCTTTGCAGATTGTGAACAAATAATAAACATTTGGTACTTCAATGCCTCAGAAAGAGGTAAACATTTTAAAATTTAGTCCTAGATGGAGACATATTGAAATATTATTTTGAACATTTTGATCAATGTAGTTTCTGTCTGCCTGGTGAGGTTAATATATATAAGGATTTACTCTTTTTTCTTTCTTTATAAGTACAGAAATTGATCTTCTTCTTGTTCACACTGGTCAGCAGCTTTTTTTCTGTAATGATTCTCATTCTGCTGTGGGCTCACTAGAAGAGCAGCATTTATGCAGCCATAACAGGAATTATATTTCATTTTTCTTTTCACAATACCTTTCTTTTTCTGTGACACTTTAGAGATTTAATCCTTTTTTCCTTTTCTTAGAAGGAGCTGTTACAAAGTTATTGTGTGACCTTCATAAAAACAATTTCAGCTATTATTTTCTGTATCTATCTGACAGCATCTTCGTAGGAATATTCTAGTGGAGTGGTTTTAGTGGATTGCTGTCAGCACTGGAGCTGGTAGGATCATGTCATGTCTCAGTATTTCAGTCTTGTACTTCCCTCCTCAAATGTTGAACTGGTAGCTTTAAAAATGTCTGTTCTGATGAAAATGCAGGTCAAAAGGATCCTCCTTAAGACAATACAAATAATGTATTGAAGTGTTTTTAAAAAAGACTGCTTACATTGACAGGTTGCAAAGATAACTGGCTCTGAAAATTCATAAAATAAAAGCTTAGAGCATAAAAATATTTGGCCTGTGATGTGTTTGGAAGAGTTTGAAGAATAACCCCAAATTTGCGAACAATTTATTAATAAATCAATTTCTTTAGCAGGTATTTTAATGGGAAAAGATACTCAAACTGAGATAACTTTGAACATTCATGGCTGTTGAAAGGCAGATATGCATGTCCCAAAACAGAAGTGAAGTCATGCCCAATGGCTAGAGGAAGAAAATAAAAATGGGGCAGACTTCTTTTTTCTTCCCTGTGTGGTGGGGGTAGGCCCTCACCTCCCAGCACCTTGGCACATGGTGCTGTTTTGGCTCTGTTTGAGCAGGGGAGTTCAGTGATAGTGACATGTGGGCTGCAGGAAGGGCACGAGGTGTGGATCAGGGGTTGCAGTTCTGTTCCGTCCTTCCACTGATGCTAAGGGTCCTTGCAGCTTAAATTCTCCTTTTGATCCTACCCCCCAGAAGGAGTGTTGTGTTGTTTCAACTGTCAAGTAGCTTCTCCTTATCAGGACAACCTTGCCTAGAAAAGGATGATATTAACACCGATCTCGTACAATACAGCACAGGCTGATGTCTTGTATTAGTGTAACACTTTCCAGTGAATGCTAAATTAATTAAATTTTAGATGCTTGACTTAAAAGAATTGTTATATTTTTTTTTTAGAAAACTATTGGTATTTTCTGCTTGGTTACCTTAAAGGCACTCAGCAGAGAAAATGTTTGAATGGATTAACAGAGCCTGGGGATTGTTTTGGCTGTGCTTGCTGTGGCTCAGAGTCCTTTGCTGTGCACTTCTGGATGACTCCCCCGTGAAAATACATTCTGCCTACATGGATATTGCACCAGGTAGAAGTCAGGCAAAAGCAATGAAGAGCTCCTGTATTCTCAGAGTTCTCCTACTGCCATTAAAGGAGAATTACCAAGAAAAGAACAGATGAGGCTGTGTTAAATTCCAGCTCTGCTGAGACCCAAGGGGAACATACCAATGCTTGGCAGGTGTTAAAGGAGATTCTTCGTATTGAAAGAACTTTGATTTTTCAGCTTCACTGAATTGTATTTAGTTTTTCATTTTAAAGGAAAAATTGCTATAAAAATATTGTCTGCAGCAGTGATGTGAGTGCTGTGCAGACAAGCAGTGTTGTTTAATTTTCATGTGAAAGAAGCATGGAACATAGCATTAAAAGGGCATCAAATTTTCTCACTCATCTCAGAGGACTGCTGATTCAGTCTATTTCCTCTTTGCTCAGGAAGGCTTCAAATTCAGTTATTAGATAACTTCTGCTCTGTGTCTTGAACATTCAGTTTCTGGCATTTGTTCCTGGGAATGGGAGCATAAAATAACAGAGAATATTTTCTGTCAGCCAAAAATGCAGAAACATCTGAGAGGTTTCCTAGTTATGTCCAGCAGCATCACAGGGTCCTGAAAGGCTTTTGGAACCATTTTGGGTGATGGGGAACTCCACAGAGAATTCCAAGGACATGGGAATAACACTAACAAATACATAAACAGTATTTAAAAATAACTGACTTACTGCTCCAATTCTGTTTTCTTCCCATGGTGTCAAATAATTATACTGGGGCTCACTGAATGTGTTGAGCACACCAGGGTGCCACACTGGATTAGCAGGACTTGAAGAATCATCCTAGCAGCCCACTGTTTGTGTCCAGAAATGACACATTTTTTAGTAGAATGTTACCAATTCATTCTGTGACTATTGGTGTAGTCAGGTGTGCAAAAACAAAGAATATAAAAATGACAGCATAAAACCAAAGAGAAATACCAGTGGGTGTGGTCAGGACCTCCTGACCCCTAACTGATAACTGAAATCAAATTACAATTCTAAACTAAATGTATTGTGCTGCTACAGTAGGACCAAAACCTGGTACCTTTGCTCAGGGTTAAGTAAGATGTTGCATCTTGATTTGCCTTACTAGTTATCATCAGCCCAGTTTCAACAGGATTACTTTTGAAGAAAGTATTTATTTTGAGTAAGGAGAAGAAAATAAAGTCTCATTTGACATTGAGAGAGCTGGAGATGCTTAGCCTGGAGCAGAGAAGGCTCTGGGGAGACTTTATATCAGCCTTCTAGTACCTAAAGGGGATTATGAAAGAGCTGGAGAGGGACTTTTTACAAGGGCATGTAGAGATAGGACAAGGGAGAATGGCTTTAAAATGAGAGAGAACAGGTTTAGAATAGATGTTCATTCCCATGAGGATGGTGGGGCATGGATTTCTCAGGGAAGCTGTGGATGCTCCATCCCTAGAAATGTCCAAGACCAGGTTCAATGGGGCTCTGAGCAACCTGGTCTAGTGAAGGTGTCCCTGCCCATGTCAGGCTAGGTGGAATTAGATAATCTTTAGGGCCCCTTCCAACCCAGAACTGTGATGATGGAGTGCAGAAAATACATTTGGTGACTGCTCCTACAAATGCCTTGAGTATGAAACTTTTGGTAACAGAAGTGGTCCATATGGCATGTTCTGGGAATTAGACTTTTGTTTCTAAATAGGAGTCGTTAATGTCGTCAATACTGCATTGCTGAATTTTTTTGGTTCAAGAGAGATGCAATCATAAATAATCCACTTCTTTTCTTTTTTAGAAAAAAAAGCCTTTTTGTTTAAAAAAAGAATTTACCATTCAACAAATTGTGACTTAAAATGTTGTATAAGCTTCATATGTTTGAATGTGTTAATTTGATTGGTATTTTAAGACTTCTTTCTATAGCCACTGTGAAAGTAGAGATTGTAACATTAATTATGGGAAAAGTCAAAAAAAGTCACCAATTAATAATCAAAAGTGACTAACATGTTGTTTTGCACCTATGTCAGAATACAGCTCTACAAAATTATGAGGTGAAAGAACTGATTGATAACCCACCCAAATGTTTATTTCTGGACTTGTTTTAAGCTACAAATGGCTTTTGTAGGCTAAACCCAAAGCTCCTTTCACTAAGAGATCTTACAGTGAAGTTGTCAAATGCTGCTCTGAGTGATTACTAGGTAAGAATATGAGTTATAAGTGAATTCAAGTAGAATTTGACCAAGGAATATCTAAGAAAATAGGGCAGATCCAAGATACTGTTTTAAGATATTTGAATTGAAATATTTGTTATAATGAATCTTAATACACCTTAATGCAGGCGTTATTTTGCAAATTCATAATATGCAAGGAATTAACATGCAACCTGCTAATGGAAGCAACACCTGGGTGAGGTGTTTGAGACGAAATGAAAAGCTTCATCTGTTGGCTTTTTTGTGGCACAGATAAAATTGTTCTCTATGAAATATCCTATTAGCAAAGCTCTTGGCATTGAATGTTCACTCAAAGAAGGTGCCTCTGTGGGAGCAGTCTTGCTGGGTGAAACTTTGAAGGACACGTTAGCCCATTGCTCTGGCACACTGAACTCCAGCCATTGGCAGGGCTGGCCAGGAGCATGGTGGGCACACAGAGAGCTCTAAAATGCACTCTGTAGTATTTTGCTGGAATTGTGGGTGAGCTCCATCCTCCTCTACACTGGTGCCACGTGTCCAGTGACTGAGGAGCCAAGTTATGGCTGGTAGTGTGACGTGATGTCCGAGCCATGCTGATGCCAGGGGCTGTTGGCTGAGCAGTGCTGCAGCGTTCCCCACAGTGGGTCAACAGCAGAATCAGTATCACCAGGAAGGCAACCTCAGGAGTGTTCTGGGACATGGAAGTTGTCCAAATTTCTCCCAGAGTGTGAGGGGCTGGTTAAGAGCTAATGATCTTACAGAAATGTGTCTGCCTCCAGGCTGATTCCATCGAGGAAGGGATGTTGTAGATCTGGGTGAGCTCTTGTTTCTCAACTGGAAGCTCCATTTCAGACCTCAGGCTTCTTCCATATCTCAGCTGAGTGAGGATTGCTGCTGCATGCCTGAGTCTTGCAGAAGTGCTGTTGGTTTTTGAAATTGTTGCAGATATCCTTTTGTTTAATTCAGCCCCTCGCAGTCTTGTTGCAGGTGAGCATCACTGAGTCAGATCAGTCAAATTCTGTATTAGCAGACAGCTAACACTACTTTATCTCAAAGGAAAGAGCTGTGATGAAGAATAAATGTGTTTTAAAATTATATGGCAAATTAACTGTATCTAACTGTATTAACTGTAACTAATGAGTAGTTAAATGAGCTGACTGTATGCAAAGCAAAGAGGATACCTGTCTTCTTCTCTGGCCCTTTCACTCATTTTTCATACTCCCCGCTTTGCATGACCGGCTCTCTAAACCAGGACCCTGGCTCTTCACTTGCTGTGAAAACTAGATGTTTTTGAAAAAGTATTCTGGGACATGTACCTCTCCATTGGACTACCTTCTAATCCCTTTGTAATTCCCTTCAGTTTATCTGTGTTTCATGAGCAGTTTGGAGCAGAGGGAATCCTCTTCCCCTCTCTTAGCACAAGGCTTACATGTGCAATATGCTTCTCCTTGAACTAAGCACAGCTTAGGCTCTTCACGGTTTCCAGGTCCTTGCCTGGTGAGAAGCTTCAATGCTTTAGCTGTGATAGCCCTGGAATTTGGCAACAGTTGTGCCAATCAATCATCCAAATTAATGGAAACACCACTACAAATGTTTATGCCCTTGAATAGTCTTCACAAAAGCCGATACTCAGGAGTCTTCTTTCAGCAGATACTAGAGTCTTTTCCTACTGAGGGTCCTTTCCTGAAAGGAGACTCTCTTGTAACAATTTTCCCAGCTATGCAATATTCAAATTTATGACAGAAATAGCTAGTTGCCAGATCAGAAATGGCCTTAAGCTTCCCTCTCTTAATTGCCTTATCTGGTGGGTTATGTGGGCAACGTTAGTGGTTGCTGTTCAAGCAGAGCTTTCGCACATGACTGGGGAAGCAGAGGGATTGCATGCAAAGGAAAAACAGATTCCCATCTTCTAACAGGCTGAAGAGTTATTAATGCTTTTAGAGTATCTGCATGTGTTTCTGAACTGTGTCTGCTGAAGTGAAAATTGTACAGATGATCAGTGTTTGATAATGTGTTGTGGAATTAAAAAAAAAGAGATAGTTTTTGATCCCTGCATAGATTAAAAAGCATGAGGCTTACTTCTTTGAAAGAAGTGATGTGTGAATCACAAAAAAAATGCCTGGGGTGTTTAAATTTAACAGATCTTTTCCTGTGTAATTTTTCGAGCATTTGTATTTGTATGTAGTAATCTACCTAAAGACTGCCTGGTTCTTTCCTGCCTAAGTTAGAGAAAATTAACAGAAATAAGGCATTCTGCTGAACAGGACTGATATCCCACAGGAGATTATAAAGGCCATGAGTAAACCCATGTTCCCCTTAGCAGAATTAAGACTGAGAAATTAATTTAATTTGTACGTTTATTGCCTTTGAAGAAATGTATCAGTAAAGGGTATTTGTCGATCTGCTACTGCAGATCTGTGAGAAGAACCTAATAATATAACTCTCTGTTCTTGTTCATGAAAGTGATCTAGATTTAAAATAACCTCTCCCAGAGGAGCAGGAGTGGAAGGTTTGTTTTAAACTGGGGTCAGAAACATCTTGAAAAGTTTACCTGAGTGCCCTAGTTACTGGGACCCATTTACTGTTAATAAGTTTGTTACAGAGATATTTTTGCAAAATGTAGGGATTTGGAAAAAGCTAAAAAGCTATAGGAAACAAATGAGTTCTTACACAGGCAATCAACAAGCTGAGACAGCCAGAGGGAGTCTCGTACTTGACACTGCGCTTGCACAAGAGCTTCGTGCACAAATGTTTAAAAGTGCTGATCTTTGTTGGAAGAAATACCCTGTCTCCACTAAATTCAACAGGATTTGTGCAGATGACTATAAAAGAGGAAGGTAGGAATTTAGCTAAGGTGAAAACAGACAAAAATATATTCCTTCAAATACCCTTTTGTTGGAATTAGAGACCACCATGCTGTACAACTAAAATCAAATTGTAATTCAGAAAGTCTGGCTTCCTGTTACCTTGCATTTTGTTTAAAAGAGAATGAACAGTTGGTTCTATGGCAGCCTTTTTTATCTGCTTGGCACTAGTCTGAAAAGAAGAGGTGAAGAAATGTATCTTTTTACTTATACAATTTAATGCCGTTGACATACCACCACTGTACTTTTAAGAGTGCTAGTTTGCTCGATTTTTTTTATTTCTCATTGAAGAGTTTTCATTTTTATTTAAAGATTTCTGCTAAATAAATAGGAACACATGAGTAAAGTCACCAGCACATATTTTGGCTATACCACTCCTGATACTTAAAAATTCAGAATTTTCTCACTTCTGAATTTGTTAATAATATAATATTTTAAAATTATATCTTAATTGACTTAAAATATGGCATGTATCCATGCTTGCATTCAGAAAAGCATAATGTGTGTAATCCTTGTTTATACCGTGGATCACAATGTGCACATTGTAACACAGTGCACCTTCTGTAGACACTCTGGCAGTAGATGGAAAAACAGTAGTGAGGCCATATATATCATTATTTACATATGCTTGTATCAGGAAAAACGCCAAGAAATGAAAAGTGGACATAGATTTTAGGAGTTCACATTGCAACAATGTGTAGGGTATCTGTGTCCTGTCAGAAATTTGCAAAAATTTTCTCTTGAGGAGTTTGCCTACCTATGTCAAATGAAACAATTCCTTCTTCCGTCTTACTGAATAAAACCTTATTTATTGCCTATTCATGTAGGACATGGAAAGCAAATTGACATGCACTGCATTAAAAGTCTTCTTAGATGAAAGATAGTATTACCTCTCAGTAATTTAGATTCTTGTTCAGGACAGTTGGCATTGGAGGAAGCACTCATGAGGGGTAGAATTGCCCTTGAATTGCCCTTATTACTTATTTGGCATCACTGGTTTGTGATGCTAGTGTTACTGGCTGGGAAATTCCCCTGATACCTTTACTACATAGCTTTTAATTAGAGTTTTAAAATTTTTTTCTCTCTTATTTTTGAGAATACAGATCTCTTGAATCATATATAGTCCACTTAGTGTGTGATTTACTTGTAAAATTAAGTGTTCAAAGTCTGTACAGCATTTTGTGTAAATCAGTAAGAGTCTGTATGTATTAGACACAGGACTAAATACAGTGGAGCTATTACAACTCCATCTTCAAATCTGAACCAAGATGTGAACAAATACAGTTTGTATGAAAAGAAAATTCTGAATCCTTTTTATACATCTGGCAATCCTGCCATCTTCTGCTTCAGGACTGGAGGGAGAAAAGCCCTATGAGCTTTTGGGCTCACTCATGAAGCTCAGCACCCAGGCTCCCAGTTCCCTAAGACAGCAGGTGTCATGAGTTGTTTAAGTGTGAAATATTTTTCTTTTCTGTTCCTTATGTCCATAAAGAGGCTGGTCTGCCACAAACCACCTGCATGTATTATGTAACTTAGAAGTTTCACTGTCTGTTTAACTAAAAGAAGGCATCGGTGCTGGAAGTAGGAAGGGAGAAAGGAACAGAGAAAAAATATTTTAAAAGGTCTAAATTTTTCTCATACAACTTGATGAGTAGTGTGTGGTTATAACATTTGACATTTTCTGTGGGTTTTTTCAGTTATGATGTGACTGTCTAAATATTATTTGTTTATTAATGGAGTCTTTCACAGGGGAGATAAGCTATAGTAATAAATACAACACTGGGATTTGAGAAAGTTGATACGTTTGGCCATTTCAAATATCCATTAAGAACAAAATGTTTTCTCTGTTTTGGTATGAAACTGTTGGCTAAATACAACATCACATGATAAGCCATGCTATGTGTTGATACAAGGCCAACCAGCAGTCCTAATATCATTTTCACAGTCCAAACCATTTATAGTTTGTTCTCAGATCCAATCAACAAAGACCTTGAGCTGAATCCATCTGCACAGACAGCAGAAAGCTCTTCCAATTAAAAGCCCTTAAGAATATCTAAGAAAATTATACTGTATTAAATTTGGTAAGTTTTTTGTTAGTTTTTTTTTAATAGGTAAGATTTAATGGCTAATGAGTATCAGGAAAAAAACTGTTGTGAGACAGTGCTAGAATGCTGGGAAGCACAAGTGTAAAGCAGTAACAAATAGAAAAGTGCTTCAGCCTAAGGAAGACATGGCAAGGCAGGACACATTCTGGACAGTCAGGGTAGCAGTGGCAGCTCTTCAGAGTCTTTAGAGCTGGATCTGTTAGGAGAAAAGGCAATAGGAAACTCAGTAAAACAGTTATAAAGTTCTGTTGACTATCTTTTGAAACCAAAGGAAAAACGGCCTCTGTATTTTGGATTTGGAGGTTTGTATGCAAGGACAAGCCTTTAGAACCAGGAGCAGCATCTGGAATCCGCGTCAGCACAGCAGTCAGTGTGCCATGCCGTGTTCTTGCTCTGCTGTGAGGCACTCAATACCTGGAGTGGTATGTGTGTGCATCTTTTTGTTGTGCCCTTATTACAGTTTAGCTCATAATCCACTGGCTAGATATGCTGCTTTTTAGATTTACCACTTCTGCAGTATAGAACTGTTACCATATCCCACGTTTAGATTGGATCTTGGAGTTCTCCTAGAATATCATGTCTTTTGATGGGGATGAAGAAGACAAGGAAACCAAAACACTTTTTTGTTTTTGGGTAAAGGTGGTTTAAATTTCAGTTTACGCTGGGGATGCAAAGGGTCTGGGCAAATTCTAACTCCTTCCAGGATTTATGGAAAGGGACCTGCTGGGATGTAGCCCCCATGTACTACTCCTTCTCAGGAAGGTCTGTGTAGTTTTCACAGCAAAGTTTAGTCTTAGAGGCACACACAAAAAATCTGCTTTATAGCTATTGGCAGGATAAGTATGCAGTGCTGCAACCAAAATCTGTCATTTAATTCTTTGTTCAATTTGAATTGCTTTAATGAAGTAAAGGATATTTATGAGTGATAATTAATGACTGCATAAAGCATGATCCATTTCAGACAGAGTACAAAGGAAGAAATGGAATTTTAGATAAAAGTTTGACCTTCACATCTGACGGAGAAAAACCCCTCCAACTTAGTATGGACTTTATACTGTTTGAGGCAGGATCATCTGTTTTCTCTGTTATATAGCACAACAAAGTACCAGTCTAATTAAGTAGTTTTGTAGGAACACTAAAATGTTAAAAAATAAACTGAACTGATAAATCCACATCTCTACCAGAATCAAGGGATGTATAATTCACGGACTTTGTTTTTCAGAATTTACATCAACATAACAAAATTTATAAATAGTAGGCACGGCCTAAAATTTGTAAATAATAGGCACACAAGCTGTTTTTTCTAGGCTGCTGGGTCAGGAAGCAATGTTCCTGGGTGCTCAGAGCGGTGGCTCTCTCTGGGGAAGACCATGAGGGTGGTGCTGCTCTGATGAATGTACCTATTCTGATTTCATTTCACCACACATGCACCTACATTTGAATCTGTTTTTATAACGCTAGTTATGACTCCCTCGTGTCCTCATCTAAGGGGCTTTACAGCCTTGAAAACATTTTAAAAAGTCTCTGTTTTCCTCCTTATCCCTTCACATTCTTAGAGTACTACCTTGCTTTTAATAATATCAGTTAATGTAGTAAGTGTTCTTCCTCCCTCCTAGGAGGTGAAACACACAGCAGTCTTTCTATGGAAATCTTTATGACTTAAATTGTATTTAATGTTTGGTAGTGTGACTGTATTTCTCTATTTCAGAAAAAAAAATTCAAACCAGCTGTTTTAAAAGTTCATAGCAAATAACACTTCCTTTTCAAATCTAGAGTTTTGGTTTAGAATCACTGTATCAAATTAGAGACTGATGGGACGCATTAGAGACATTAGCTGTCTCAGATCAGCTCTGTCTAGTAAAATGGGCATTGGTCCCATTTATAATTAACAAGGGCATTATTTGGAAAGAATAAATTAATTGCTCACAGCTATTAGGTAAGTAACTATCTAAAAGACTGTAGCTATGTTCAGCTCATTTCTTCATGGTTTTAGCTATATTCAACTGTTTTAATACTTTATCTAATCTTCCTAATACACCAATCTGTAATTTACTCCTTTTCCAATATTCTAGGCATTTCCATTTTCCATTATATCCTCTGTAACAATTCTTTTTGTTCTTTTTTCAGTTCTTCTGACTTTACTAAGCAAAATTTTTATTGTGTTGACTATTTTTCATTATAATCCCAGTAACTGCATACTTTCAGGACCCTAAAGGCTCCAGTTTCCCATAATTGCACCTAAATTTTTCATAAAATGAACAAGTGCCACTTTTAATTGTTCCTATTTTGTTTTTTCACCAGTTCTTCTACTTGCAAGAATGTCCCAGTACATTACTCCCCTGATGGTTGGAGTCATTCTCTTCCTGTTTAAATGTATTTGTTGTTATCTTGGGTATGTTTGTTGTGCAGAGTGTTAAAGGTACTCCTAAGGCACAGTAATCTAGGTCCTGGTGGCTTCTTACAAGATGCACAATATAGATGACCATGCCCTAGGCAGAGGAAGATTTCATTAATGTAAAAGACTCACAGGTGACATATGAGGTGAGTGGGAATGGTCACATTCTTTCTCCCCTTCAGCTTAATTGTAGCTTAGCTTATAATGTTCTTCTATCCCAACCCAGTAAGCCTGTTGAAAGCTCAGAGGTTTGAAGTGGCATATATGTAAAGCTGATGTTCACTGCATGAGTTTGCATATCTTGGTGCTTTAGGTGTGTGATGATACTGTTGGTTCTTTGGCTGCTGTGTTTTTTGAAAGCCAACTTCCATACAGAGGGCTTTCTATTAATAAGAATTAGCTTAAACCTTTTGCCCTGCCATTTTACATCTATGACATTCAGGGTGGCTCAGAACCAAAAATATTTGATTTAACATTCTGTGAACGTGTGCTGAAAATCCCACATTGGATTTATGTCACAACTGGTGACAGAATTTAAGGATCATAGTAGACCCATTTTCAAATAATAATGAAAGCAAATCTTTGTGAATACAACTAACTCGATATTTGAAAAACAAGATCCTGATTTTGCACCAGAATTATTCTACTCATTTCAGAGCAATTACTCTGGTTTACATAAAATGTATGTAATACTAAGATCAAACTTTTAATGCAGGTCCTAATTCTGTCTCAGGAAATACTGCTGACTGAAAGTTGCATAACTTTTGTTTTGGTGTTTCCAAGGAAACATAGCTTGCTTCAACTGCCATGTGTGGAAGATACGTATTTTTTCTCATTGTCTAGTTCTCTGGATTGCTTTAAAATTCCCTTCTGTGATTACTGCATATTTCACTCTGCATCTGCAGTGTCTTTGCATTGAATTGAACCAGGCTCTATTCTAATCTTGATTTACTCAGGCGCCACACAGCTTCAGCTGTCTTCCAGCCACAGTACACTGTAGCTGATTTTACATTTCGGATTTTTGTTACTGGTTGGTTGGTTTTTTCCCCCATCACTAAATGCTTCCATCACTCAAGCTCTTTTGCTCCTACACACTTCTGCAAAACAGTTCCTATGGTGACATGGCTAAATACCTCTCTGTGTGCCTTACATTGCCCTTTGTCATCTTTGCCTTCAGAAGAAAAGGTGGCATCGTGACATCCCATCCACACTGCTTTTATAACAAAGCTAAATTATTTTTTTTGTTTTTTTTTTTCTCCAGAGCATTTTCAGTAACATATTTATTCATAGATGTTCTTAATTAAATAGCAATATGCATGAACTTTCAGTTCTTGTTCACTCTCCTTGTGGCTTTGCCCATATTTCTTCACCTCTGTAGAACTCACTTTCATAATTGCTCTCTGCCTGCAATGCCTGACATCTCTACTGCAAAGGGCACTCTCCAGAAGATGGCCATGCTCTTGACTTTTAAAGTGCTTCAAAGGCTTTATTACAATTTGAGTAAATGGTTTCGTGTTTGTGAGTGTTGCACTCATGCATATTTCTGTTACTTTAGAGGCACTGGTGTTATTTATAGGGCGTGCACTATGCCAGCCTAACAGTTCACCTGTACACTCTTTGGGAAATGTAAAGTAGCTTGGACAGCTTTTGCTGATACCTTAGAATTATTGTGAAATAAAGCATGCCCTGCAGCACAGGTTATAGTAGATTACAGCTGCTTTCTTCATGGTTTCTTCATGGTGTATTTTTACTGTAGCCATTCCTATACCTGACTTGGTTCCAAATCTAATGTTTCTGTGACTTTGTATACATTTTATGAATATTCCTCCAGCAACATGCCAGTTTTGTCTACCTATAGCTTGTTAAATACAAATATGCTATAGCCCTGGGAATTATACAAGGTACTTTGGTTTCTTGCATGGAAAAGTTCACCTTTGCTGTATTTACCCCAATTTGAGATTTCTAGTTTTCTTTTAATTTGTTATGTGGTATATCTGGCAAGATCTTCTTTATTTATGCAATCAGTGGAAGTCTGATATTTTTTATTATTTCCATGATTCAGAAGTGAGCATAGGGAAAATTTTCTCCAGAAATACCGGAGAATTCTCAAAATTCTGAAAGATTGTCATTGATTTGGTATTTTCATCAGGATCTTTGCTGTAAACAATGTCTATTAATGTAACTTCTTTGCAAATTACAGTTAAAAGCTTGAAAGTCACATAGGTCCTTACTGCATCTTCAGTAATATGCTTAATAGTTCTCAGTTTTTAACTTTATACTGCTGGTAAGTCTTGGGGCTTTTTGCTTATAAAGGTTGTCAGTAAATTTGTCAATAAATTACTCAAGCCTGAGTGGGATTTTTTGTGAAACGGCAGAAACTTGAAAGCTAGAGCTTTGCATTGTTAACTACCAAAAATATGAATAGTATTTCTGTATTGTAAGAAAAGTAGCTCAGTAGCTTTGCTGTTGAGCAAACACAAGATACCTGTGCTCCCAAAAAGTGAGAAATATGCCTGAAGATACATTCTTGGGAAAAGGGAGATTTTATCTTATGTATCTATGTATCTAGCTCTCTTTCTGTCTCTCTCAATCTATATCAATATATCTATCTTATCTATTTTATCTTATAAATATTCTGATAAAACATTCTGTTTGCATTTTACCTTTCTTTTTTGTTGTTGTTGTTGTTCCAGAAAGGTGAGTAATTGTAGTACATGCTAAGCCATCTCTTCACATTCAGTTCCTGTGTTTTCACACAGCAGTGCACATAGTATGTGGAGTCTGAAATTGTCTGTCCAGACAATAGCAACACAGGCCACATATCTGAGGAAATGTGCTACCAGCTGTCTGATAAACACATTTTTAAAGGGTCTCTGCATCTGTTAATTTGGATGAGTTGACAGAATGACATAACCACATGCCTGATACAGATGGTAAATTTCAAATTCGTGCTCTTATGCACAAAAGTACTGGAATCACCAATGTAAGGGCTGTTATTTCCTACTATATTAGGATTGATTTGCTTTAACCATGAGGACTTTTCTGTTTGTTTGGTGGTTTGTTTTTTTTTTAATGGCCCAAACCATTTTGGTGCAAATTCTCTAATGTCATAACAACCTGAGGGAGATACTGGGAATGGAAAATTTCAGCCTGAATGGTTCAAATATGACAAATTTATGAGCAATGCACAATGAGATCTGTTAACTGGAAATGTTTGTCACCTTTAGTAGTAAAACAGCCTTGTAATATTGCTTATGATGCAGATAGAGCAGCTTTTAGTCACTGTTTTTTAACTTTCTCAGCATGTGAAGGGTAATGCATTTGAAATGATTAGTTGGTTTTGTCTTATGACATCCAACAGTTCATTACAGGTGTAATTAATAAAATAGATGATGGCCTTTGCCATCTACTTAAGTTAGGTTTACAAAAAAACCACTTTCCCCACAGCATAAGGACACGGGTCATAATGTGTTGGCAGCTTGATTACCTGTCAACATTTATACCTAAAATTCTTCATTCAACCCCCCCACCCCCACCCTCTACCTCCCAAAAGAACCCCCAGCAGCAACAAAACATCATAGGTATGCATGTCTCATTTATATGTAATGTATTCACTGAGATGCCTTAATCCTCTGTGAAGATACTCACCACCTGAGCCAGTGGTGGCTTTGTCAGTGCTTCTGAGCTTTGTGTCTATCTGGAGTAGGAAACATGGGTTACAAGATGATACTGAAGAGAAAAGAAGGTGAATAAACAGAGGCCAAAGGTGATGACTCCATATCTATTGCTCTTTTCCTGTGGGATTGTGGATTTTAGGAAATACCCAAGACCCAGAGGCAGTAAGTCTGTTGTCTGATGCTGAGTAATGTCATGGGGTGCCTAGTTTGAGGTGGGTCCTTTGGGCCCCTTTGGATTATGCAGCTATCAGACAAGTCTCTGTAGTTGTGAGATCTGGATTCCTGGCAGTCCTGAACCACTCTGAGGTTCCTGGGATTCCTCCCCTTCCAATGAGGTTAATGCCAAAGTTGTCTTAAATCTCTTGTTACCAGCAAGATGCCTGAAGATGTCTGAGTTACTGAGACATAAAGATTACCAGGCATTTGTATTTTCAGCTTGCATTATCATTTTTCAGGAGAGTATAATGGTCTGAAGAACAGCAAGATGTGTATTTCTGAATCATTTGTCTGTACCATATGACTGGCTGATTTAATCCAGGATGTTGTCTGTCTCAGTGACTGGCAGAATATAACTGGAGGCAGTTAAATAGAGGAATGCACACTAACTTATTTGGTGGGGAATTTTTTGTAATTTTCTGTCTAGTGTGAGGTGTGAAGACAGTCTTTTATGGAGTAACTTGGGATGTTTTATTATCCATATAAAAGACTAAATGTTTTCTAGCGATTACAAAATCCTTTGCTTGGGCGAATCTTTCCAATAGTTGAACAAGGTTATTTTTCAGTGTTAATTAAAAAGATTATTCCCTATCCTGCTTTTAACTCTTTTTCTTCTTTCATTGAATGTCGCCTTTCTCATTCATTATGACAAGATCATTAAACTTAAAAGCCTAGTACCTTTAATGTCTATATTATAGATCCCTCCAGCCTTTCTGGCTGCTGCCTTTATAGTTCTTAACTCTTAAGTTTTGCCATCCTAGTATTGCTGTGAGGTTTATTTGTTTGATTTTTTTTTTAGATAATTGAGGAAAAAACCAAATGCAATTCCTTTAAATATCATCATCTTAACGTACCTCCTCTGAAAAAGTGGTAACTCTCTGTTCTCCATTCCTTCCCTTACCCTGCTTCTGAAATGACAGAATACCATCCTGTCCAACAGATGTATTTCCTTTCTATCATCTTATGAAAAAATTTGCCACAAGCTTTTTAAGTGTTGTACATGCTCTCACCTTTTGCTGAGTGTTCCTTTCAATAGGATTCCACTCTTCGGAATGAAATACTTCGGAAAAATTCTCCTATTTGCATTCTTGTGTGTGTATCAAGGTGCAAAGTAGGTCTATTTCAGTAATTTCATAATGAACAAACTGGTTGGAACTGAGCAAATGTTCTGCTCGTCTACACTTCGCATGGTCAAACACGAAGCTTTTTAGCTGACTGAGCTGCTAGGAAAACAGGAGCAAAATAATGCAATGTCTTCTTGAACTCAGCTGAACATCAGTGTCTTAAGAGCTCACAGACCTTAAGAGCACTCAGTACTTTCCCAGGCTGGCGGCTGTGATTATATGGTGATTACACCTGTTGTCTTCCAGTACCAGCTCTTCTGACATCTTTCTCAGACTAATCCTCTTTAATCAGAGCTTCCTAACATCCTATGTATGAAGAAAATTATGATAAAGGCATCATCTTACCTCCATGAAAATGTCCTTAGTCTTGTTAAAGGTGAGTTTTATATGTTCTACATCATGTGTTGATGTGGTAGATTTGTAAATTCATTGCTCCTTCCACAGATAGAAGTGTGAGAGGATAAAGGAACTCACCTGAGTGATTTGGAAAGCTGCCTACCATCTGTACCTGCCTTGCTGTTGGTATGATGGTGGCAAGAAGCCTTATCATATCTGAGCTTGCCCAGGTCTCCTGTAGGGCTGTAGCAGGTGGAATTGTGCAGCATGTGCTCAAAAAAACCCACTCCTTCAAAAATGACAATTCATACATTTAGGAAAATTAGGTACGTGATGGGATTGTCTCCCACAAGGAACTGGGCAAGATCAAGTGGGAGATCTGTAATGACCTCTGAAGCAAACTAATGAAAGGCATAGAAAAGTGTACACAAAATGCCATGAGCATTTTATATTCACTCTGCTTTAGTGAAGTGCATGGTGACAGTGTCTTGGTTTAAGTCTGAGACTTTATAACCATGCAAAAAAAGCATGTGAGACTGATGACAGACCATAACTTCTGTTCTATAAATAACTTTTTAAACTTTTAGACAGATTATGATTACTGAAAAATATACCTGTATGTAGGCTGGAAAACTACTCTGCTGTGTCTCAACTTAATGCCTTGCTAAAGGGCTGACATATTAAATATTGAATACCAGTTTTATAATGGATTTTATTGAAATTCAGGAATCGAAGAGCTAGCTGGCTTTGAAGACGTAATGCTGACTCAGTTTATTATTTGCAACCACATAACATGGTGTGAAAAACTGATACTTGAGGTAAGACCAAACCTTAAGTGCAGTGGTAATGCAACAGCATTTTCAGTAGCTGTTTAGAATAAAGACCAAACTGATACTTAATATGACTCCAGAACACTTTGGATGGTTTTGAAAATCCTGTGTGTAGTCTTACATTGTAAAACAAATAGAAATCCATGATCTCAGAAATGTAATGTTTTCTGAAGCAGTTACATATTTGTGATAGATAAGCAGCACCTGCTAGTGGCAACTGGCAATGTGGTTATTTGAGAAACAGAAATGACTCAGGGCCTGATCCTCTGCTGTGGCAGATCTCGGCTTCATGGACATTTAAACCTGGGTAAAGTGACATTTAGTCTGTTGGGAGTGTGCTGCATTCGTTTACTATTTGCAAGATGACTGCTTGAGTTTCTAGGCAAGGAGGAGTTGGGGTCATGACAATTTCATAGCTGGTTTCCAAGTTTAGCTTTAGATACATATGCTAGCAAGTTGGCATAAATTTGAACTGGCATAATGCAAGAGGCCTAAACTGCATGTCAGAAAGGGCATGTTAGACATTACCCTACTCTAAATTAACTCCTAAAATTGTTCAAGAATTTTCCTTTATATAAACACTGGATTAGAATGAGACAGTCACGAGAGCTGACTGTATCTACACTAGCAAGCGTTGTTGAGTGCTAGGAACAGACCTGGAGGGCAAAACAGCAACTCTTGAGTACTCAGCACTGACATTACTTGTATTTCTGTGGGTTTGACTGTGGATGAGCTCTCATCTGCTCCTGTGGGCTGGCTGCCCTTTGGAATGTGGAGTTCATAAGGGAAACTCCTAGAGAACAGTCTGCTCTCTAAGCCTGCTCTGCCAGGCTTTGCTTCTGAAGTGAGATCTCAATCCAAATTCAAACACCATGTTAGATAAGTAGCATCTGAATCTACAATTTTACTGAAACAATTAAGCGTTTCAATCATAATTATTGTGCCATGAACTACATAAACTATTCAGTCTTTTCTGTGCAGCCTCCAAGGTGAATTTGAAACTTGCAGCTAGTTAGTTCAAATGAACCCTGATCTTTAAAGAAAACCTTTGAGTAGATAGTTTTGAATCCTGAAAACAACTCGTTGGAGTATCTGCAAATAGGAAAAAAATCTTAAACCTCAGATTTACCACTGTTCTATTACTGTTCTAGACTGTCTGTCTGTCTGTCTGCTAAACAGACAGGCTTTTTAGTTATCTTCTTGAGGCACACACATCTCCCCAGGCAGTGCACAGGAAAACAGATACCCGGGGCTCAAGTTTGTTACTCTGAATTAATTTGGTGTGACTGAGATGCCCTACAGCACATGAGAAGTTCTCGTAGGGCTGTTGGAAGTGTGGGAGACCTGTGCTCTTTTGGAGCAGCAGTAGGAAGCCAAGAACAGTATCACAGAACACGTCAAATGCTATTAATGCAAGTGTGTCAGCCAGTAAATTTAATACCCACGTTTTATGCTTCGTTGCATCATGCTTATTAGATGTAGAAATTGTTATTTGTGTATAACCCCCAAATTCATACAATTAGCAATGCTGAAAGCAGTAATGCTCCACTGCAAAATAAGACACATGATTGTATCATAAAATAACACCTCGTGATGATGACGGTTCACCATGCATTTGAATGAGTAGTTAGCAGGGATTTGTCATAGTCATGACTGTAGAAGTGTCCTTTTGCATTCACTATTAGTGGACATTAGCTGGTTTTCGTTTGTGTTGTTTTGGGTTTTTTGTGGTTTGGGTTTATTTTTAAGGAAAATTCTTCTCCATTAGTTTGTTTCAGATTTACTAAATTGTAAGTTTGTGAAGTCTTACTTTTGCGCAGCAGCCCAGTTCTAGTGCAAGATTCTTAATCTCATCTACATCTTTTGTTGCCTTTTTTTTCTGGTTGTCAGCAGTTTAGCGTTTTAAGAAGGTATTGATTCCATTATAAGTCTTGTGTTTTGATATGGTAACATTACTATTCCTTTAAAATTAGACTAGGTATGTTCTCTTTCTAAAACATTTGTTTCATAATTCAACCAATTGGACTTCATGATCTTGGAGGTCTATTCCAGACTTAATGATTCTATGATAAGATATTGTGCTTTTTAAAAATTTTTAAAACATGCTGGATCTTTAAATGTGTTTTCTAAGAGTAGGACATCCATTCATTAGCTTCAGTTGGCTTTCCCTCAGTCTAGTATTGGTTTTAGTCAAGTACTGCTACCCATCAGTAGACCAGTTAGATTTAAGGATTTAAGCTCATTCTTGAAGGTTGGAGTAAACCTTGAAATGGTTTTCTAAAAAGAGATTAATTACCACAAATATACCAAATTTCAAGGATTTGACCACCAATTATGCTATTTCTTCGCAAAAGACGTATTTGGTACAGCAAGAAGGTATATTGACTCCTTCCTCAACTGGACAGATCAGAACAAGTTTAAATTATTTCCTGCAGAAAAGATAATACAATTTTTGTTATGAGTAGCAAATGATAAGCTTAAATTTCTAGTCAATCTTAGTTATTAATGACAGAATCAAATACTGCTGCATGTTTGGAAAGTGTCCGCCTAGCATGTTTCATTTTCTGTGAAGAGCAACGGGAATGAGACACTTATTTGCAGCATACTTCACTTTCAGAGCAAATCCTAATGATGGTGACATTTAAAAAAATGTATTTTTGCAATAATGCCATTACAAAGCCATTTAGGCTTGATATGAGTAGCAGAGGTTATTGTTTTCTGTAGAAATATCAGATATCTTCTGGAGGAGAAAACTGGAATACATTTGTTAAATGTACCATAAAAGCACAGTTACCCAAGGTTTTTAATTTTCCTTCTTAGCAGTCCAGTTTGATGAATTGTCCTGATTAGCTCTGAGGAAATGCATTTCAAAATTAGCTGGGACTCAGAAGGAGAAAAATAGTGACATGCTTGGGAATCGTTCAGACTGAATCATATGAAGAATTAAGATACATCAACTAGGAAGACGCACATTTATTTAGTTTGTGTTATTTACCTATCACCCAGGATCACCATAACTCGTTCATTAGTGAATTCAGAAGCAGAGTATCATTGCCTAACCCATGCAATGGCCCTAATGTCCCTCTGTTGTCTCATATCCCATGCCCAGGGAAGGTTTCCTCAGCTTGCACGGGAGCAGTGCCAGTGAGTCTCTCATGGGAGTGGGCTGGCAGCTCATGCCAGGAGATAGCAAAGTGGACTCTGCCAGCCCTGACCTGCTCTTGGCTGCTGGAGGGGACTAAAGTCACAGGCCTGATCTGGAACGGGAGTCAAGCAGGAGGCTGGCTGCTGCATACCCTGCTGGGGCACCTCAGGGCATGGGTACAGGCCCCTACAGCTTGTTTAGGGTCAGCAGGGAGATGCTTGGGGAACTCGTGTGTCCCAGACTGCTGTGTGAGGCCTTGCACTGTTTAGGACTGCACTGTTTAGTGCAGAAAGGCTGCTGCAATGCTGTTTAAGTTGTCCACATCCTTTCTTTGGAGCTGGCTCTTGGTTCCTTCTGGCTAGCCAGCAGTAGTAATTGAGATAACAGAGATAATGACTTTGTGAGGCTCACTTGTCAAGCTGCACATTTTTAAGAAAGGAGAGAAAATGTATGTTGATGAAAAACAGCCTCCTGGTTCAGTTCTGCAAATCAGTAACAACAAAACAACTAAGGGAGTTTACAGTAAAATCAGATTGTACACTTCAATGTAGGTCCCTTCATGCACTCTGGTCTGCAAATGACAGGCTACTGGAAGACATTCTCCATGTTGTCATGCATTTTAGCTCCTTAATTTGGCTATTCAGTTCGAACTACAAGTGCCAGAGTCTCTGGATTTTCAAACCTCTTGACTAATCTAACCGATGGCTTCAGCATTGTCCTATCACAAAAAGGCATGCTAAAGGGTATGCCAAATTAACTTCATTTCTTTGATTTAAGAGGCACACACTTGCTGCTGGATGACAACCACTATGAAATTGGACATGGATGGCTAACAGTAATGATATAATTTCTTATTTTTGCTTTATTATATGTGCTAAGTACAAATTTATCTGCAGAATTTGGCCAAGAGGAAAAATATCAAAAAATATCAAAAAATATTAGTATCCAACAGAAAAGGGTTTTTTTCTTTTAGCAGTTCTTTTTCTTCATAAGTAATTTTTTTAAGAGAGTTTAAATAAATGCAACTAGTTCTTTTCTATGGCTCCAGAGATTGTATTTTATAATTATCCTTTGAACATTTATAATCTTTTAATAGCTGGTTTTTTTTCTTCGACAACATGACAATTGCTAATTGCTGGATTTAAAAAAAGAGCAGTTTGATGAAGCTTGAATGCTGGCTTGATCCTATTTCTGTTGAAGTCACAGAGGCTTCTTCAGTAAGAAGAGTTAGAATTTGCTTCATGTTTCTTTTCTCCTGCCAAATCCTCTTCCACTCATCCAAGACAGCAAAGAGTTCTGCCTTCAGTCACAGTGCTGTAAATCTGGTCTAACTGCATTGACTCAATGGGCTTATTTTTGTAGAGATCAGTATAAGCGAGAGAAGGATTTATCTCAGTTGGATTCATGCTTCTTGTTAGTCAGGCAATGTACTATATAATTGGTACTATCAATAAGAGTTTCCCAGTATTGATTTCTTTTTCAGTATGGAAACAGATGGAATATATCATAGGGTCTAACTGATATGAAATATACAGTATCTTGCAATAAAAGAGAGTTTTTATTTGGCTGGGGCTTTAAATCTTTTGTCCTGAGATTTAAAAACAGCAACAAAGTGACATGTATCACTATCCATTGCTCATTTTTTGTTTTTCAACTCTCCTAGAAGTTTCTGATGGAATTGTAAGTGTTTGAAGAGTTGGATCCTAAAGGAGGAAGTGCACAAGGTGCTACTTATTATTTATAGCATCCACAAGGTGCTACAGATAGAATATCAGAAAACACATAATTTGAATGTTAGTCAATTCACAGTTAATGGAAGAGAAGACTATGAAGATAACAAAATCTGACCAAATTCACATGCTTACAGCTTCATTGAGAATGGGATTTTAGCTTGAAAAAGTTACAATTGAGATAACAAATGTTCACTAATATAGCTATAAGAAAACAAGGAAGGTGAGAGCATTTTCCAGGCAGATCGGAGAGCCTTAATACAAAATCTTAGAAGGAGCCTTGTATTGTTTAACTTTGTGGAAAAACAGTTTTGAGTGGTTGCTTTGATAATCTGGGAGCTCTCAGGCAATCTCAGTTACTACATTTTAAAGCCAAGACTTCTTTGGCATGGATTTTTATATGGCCTTTGACATATTTATTTTTGCTGCAGTTTTTCCAAACCAGCAGGGACCATGCTTAGACTGTGCTTAGAAATCTGGAATATGTTCAAACAATAAAAGAGGGAAAAAGATAATTTTGTTCTTATAAGTACTGATAAACAGAATAGCTAGAGGGGTCATTGACTGATGTGCTTGGCACGTCCTTTATGTTTTGGCAGATTTATATATATATATATATATATGTATATTTATTTTAACTCTGTTTTCCACCTGTGTACGTGTTACAAGAATTCATGCAACATAAATTAGTATGTATGTCCTGTGTGGTATGTTGTTTGTGAGGCAAGAGCCATTACACCATGTCATTTAGAGATTATAACACATTCAGGAAGTTTAAATTACTCATCTTTACAAAAGGAATACAAAATTAAATTATGATCCAAGTATGCCATTTCAAACCACCTTGGTTCTCATTAGGGTTCTGATAATCTAATGTTAGATTCATTATAATCTAAAATTATTGCAATCTGCTGCCTTTTGTTTTGATTCAATGTCCTTAATTGTTCCACGTGATGTCAGTAATTACTGAGGCTGCTTTAGGAAGATACGCAACGACATGGCAAGAAAAGCTGATCAAGCCAAGTTTAGATTTGTTATGTGGTTGTACATGTGCGTCAGAAACTACATTTTAGTAGTGTGTCTGTTTACACTTGATGTTGCATAGGTTCCAGAAAAGGAGGATTTATGCTGCAAGATAAGGTAAACAAATTAAATATAGTCTTGAATCATTCAAGATTGAAAGGAATGACTCCTAGCTGTATGAGGATGAAACTTCTGTTGTATTGAATCATTTTTACTTTGATTTCTTATAAAGACAATATATGCTCTTTCCTTTGTAGTACCTACTCCTCTTCCTTGCAAAACAGAATAAAACAAACACTCATACCTGCTGAAAATGAATGTTACTGACCTCAAATTACATTGCAGTTTATAGAATTGAAACACAAAAATATGTACTCTCAATATATTTGCTATAGTAATCTGTTCTGCTAAATTTTTCTTCTTTTGTGTAAATCACTAAGGGTGTCTTTGCACCCCTTATGAGTGGATGGAGGAAGAGGAAGGATGAAGTGAACTTCATTTCTACTGCTTGCTTTCATATACCTTACTATGAACATTTAAGTAGTTAAATGAGATACTGCAAAGAATATAAGCATGAAATAGACATCCAGAGTAGTTTTCTGTAATAATGTAACACTACAAACAAACTGATCCATCATAAAAAGTTATAGCTTTGAGGCAGCCTGAGTCCACTAAAGGGACACAACACTGTGGGTAATGTTGTGTTTCAGTTGTGTTTGGCAACGTTAAAAAAAAAGTGGATGTGAAAACTAAGACATGCAGGTGTGATGGTGAGTGCTGAATGTGAAGTATTTGAAAGATATCTTTCATCCCATAATTTTATTTCTCTAAAAATTCCAATCTTGGTTGGCAGAAGCCAGTGCTTTTGAGAATTTTGATAATTTCTTCACTTTGTTTGTTTGCTTGTTTGCTGTTTGGGTTGTGCGTTTTTTTTTTCTTTCTTTTCCCAGTACACATACCCACCTTTCTTTTAGAAGCTTATATTCCTTTAGAGACAGATGAGACTTATTTTGAGTAAATCAAAACAGAATCTCTGGCTAGACATACAAGATTTAACAGATCTTGTGTGTTTTAGTTTCTGATTCATCCAGTTAAAGGACTTTTTATATTCTGTGGTTGGAATTAGAAGGAAGTAGCGGAAACCTGTGACATGTCAGAGTTCTCAAATATATGTATATTTATTGGACAACTTAACATAAGAATGACTAAGGGAAATCAAATTGAAGCCTATGAAAAAAAGCTGTTCATTTTGGCTTTTGCATTAAGAAATGAAAAATCATCAAGTTTGATGCCAGTAAACTGTCAATTTGTGGAAGCAGCTGTAAATCAAGTACTGCTTTATTATATTGCTGCACATTTGGAATAAGTTGGATTACTGCAGTGGGAATTATTTGACATTTATACTACTGAAAATGAGAACATGATGTTTCCTGAAATCACTAGCCAAAGTTTATGACAAAGGCAGGATTTACTAAGGAGAAGAAATAAAGAAGAGAAAAAAAAAATCAATGTTAAAATCAAATGTTAAGAGATTACCGTAAATAGCCTTGTACTCTTACTTAGTTCTTAGTCTTATTTTGTTACGTTTAAGTGCTACCATTTATTTCACATGATATGGAAGAAGGAGAGCCAGAGTCGAAGTGTGCTAGAGACAAGTATGATGTCTGAACTGTGTTGGAAAAGCAAGATCCCTTTCCAGATTAAAGATGTTTTTGCCAGATGACACAAATAGCAGATTGTTGTTGATTACCAGTAAGTATGATGAGAGAGATCCTTGGAAATTGGCCTCAGACCACCTGGAAAATTCAGTAACCAAAGAGATGAAACCAGATTCTCTGGAGTCATTAAACTCCCACTGTAGAATGAAGACTAATGACAGACATCCCATCAAAGAGTTTTCCATCTGTTTTTATAAGAAAGAGAAAGAAATTAGTGGCTAAGTAAAAAACAGATTACAGAACACAAAAAATTAGCTGCATTGAAACAAAGCCTAGAGCTTCTCACAGCAAAGCTGCGTAAATGGGAGGGAAGTTCTGGTTTTGCTGACTCTGAGCTCCCAGTGGGACTTTGTCATTAGCATCCCAGGTGGAGATATTGAGCTTTCTAGCTAGATCAGTTTGGAATCCTGATCCTGATCTTCCTTCTCACCTCAAGCAGCAGCTGCTTAGACTTCTTTAGGATAGCTCTAAGGGAAAAAAAGCTCCACAACACAACAGCAAAACCAAACAAAACTCCAAAAGCACTTGCAAAACCCCCATAAGAGCAGACATGTCTCCTGAGCCCAAAGTACATCAGCAGCCCTGGTGATTCAGTCTGGACTGTCTGGTGTTGGTCAACAAGAGGCAGAGGGCAGGAGAATAGAAGGACCATAGATTAGACTAACACAGCAAATCTGGTGCTGTAATTGTAGTGTTATCACAGTGCCAGTAAAAAGTACATTATTAACCTCCTTTTGAAAGGAACACATTCTAGTCCAGGGTTGATGTATGAATAAGCATAGGTAAATCATTGCTTCTGTGTGAGAAATTGAGCCTGGCTAATCAGTAAATGTGTGAAGCTGATAGTGTTTGCCAAATACAGGCTGTTCATGGAATTGGTTGTTTAATGAGAGTAATAGCACAGCAGCATCAGCGTGAGAAAACACAGCATGTAGTGTTTGCTAGTCTAACTAAGAAAAATATGGTCTGATATTACCTGGGGAGGTGTACAGAAGTCAAAATGAAAACAAAGAGAGGGAACTCACTTTGGCATTATATAGCCTAAGCAAAGGAATCAATCTCTGTTCGCGGAATGCCAGCTAGGTTTGATAAAGAATATTCAGTGGAAAGGTATGCCCAGAATTCATCTGAAATGTATTTTTAGACATCTGCTGGGTTGCATCAGGACAGAGATTTTTCTGTTCTTATTTCCCAAATATCACTAAGTGAAATGCAGTTAAAATATTTTATATTTTATCACTTTATTTACTCATTGCAGGACTAAAGAGTTTCGAATTTGAGTCCACGTGGATACATATTTTGTTTTGTCCTTTGGCTTAAGTAATGTATACCTGTAAAATATGTCTCTTTCCTTGAATTATCATTTCCTGACACAAAAAGATATTTTGCTAGTGTATTTTTGATCAGCTACTGTCAGTGTCTTCTGTAGCTGTTAAGAATGCATCTCCCAGTCTTACCTTAGGGAAGGACTATTTTTGAGGGTGACTGAAGAGTTTGCTGAAGTCAGCATTGTTGGAACTGTGTGGCTTCAACGGCCATGAATATGAAACTGTCACTAACTATGAAAAACAGTAATGTTTAAAATACATTTCTCAGATACATTGCCAGTTTGAAGTGTCACTCCAGAAGAAAGATCTTACAGTTTTTTTCATTGATTAATGTCACTGTTAGGGTTATTTCTGGAAGATTTGTTCTGGTACAGACTAAAATATTTTGAGCAGTCTTGCTTCTCCAAAATTTTTCATTTCTTGTGTAATCTGATTTTAATACAAAATCAGAAATTTTAAGTTCTATAGTGAGAATGTCCTGATATAACAGATTGAATGTTAAAGCACTGTGAGATAGCAATGTTGTTGTAATTTCTTCTTGTGTGAATCCAAGACAGTTTTCCTGATGTTGTTGATTTACACAGATGAAACTCTGAGGTTTGATTGAGCTTTGCAGAATTTAGGCATCTGGTGATTTGAAATGAGCAAGATAGCATATGGAAGCTGATCTCTGGAAAGCTTTTACAGAATGAGCTTTGATTTCATTTTTCTCCTGATTTCAGTCGTTAACTGCTTTTGCGAAATACGAGCATTAAGATGTTGTGAACCTTTGTGATCAGCAGAGAATGTATTTTACATGTAGGGTCGTCCATGTTCAAATAGTATGTAACTTCAAAGCATAGGAAAAAGCTGCAGTGGAGATCTCTACATAGTTAAGTTGGCTGTTTATCCATTTATTTCACTGTGTCAGGATTTTTACTCTGGGGGTTTAAAGGCAATTGAAATGCCTTGGTAATCTGTGATCATTTAACATACTTCTGTTGGGTTATTGTGTGTGAAATACAATGGTGTTTTCAATTGACTGAGAGGCCATCAACCAAAGCAGAAAGGAAAGAAAGAAGTTTTATTCTTCCATCTTTTCACAAGTCACTAATACATCATAATGACTTTTGATAAGCAATATCTTATTTTCTTGCCTGTTGAGCAAAGGGTGTTATTTCCTTTCACAAACGTGTGGGAAGAAGTTGGGGAAAATGGCTAGTTACACTGTTTAGCTATGACTGACAAATCACAAATGTCATCAGAGAGTTGTTTGTGCCAGACTTCCCATTTATTTCCACTGATACAATGTATGTATTGTATTGTATGTATTGGTAGATCTGACCTAGAATGTTTTGTGTGCTGCAATAAAAGATGATGTATTTTGATCATTTGAGAAAGGAAGGATTTTCCACTTATTTGTGATCCTGTGTCCTAGAGTGTGCTGCTCTCAAAACCAGCCTCTCCATTAATTCCAAATGACTTCAGAATAGGCCTTTTCATTGCTACAGCTCAAGAACATCCCTTCTGGAGAGCCATGTGTTTTGAAAGCAATTGGAAAATTTGCTTAAACAAAAGATCTCATAGTATCCTGTATGAGAAAATTTGTGTCTTAACACAGAAATAGGCAATCATCAGTCTGCTTTTCTGTGTCATTTCTTCTTACCTGAAGCTGGGTAATCATCATCATCATTTACTCTTATTTCCTCAACAGATATAAGAATAGTTTCTTATTTTTAAGAAATCAACTGATCTGTGAATGCTGCTGATTTAAATTAAAAGACTGTTGCAGTGTGATTAAGGACTGCTAAATTTTACTGTCTTCTTAAAAAATAATTATTATTATTAATATTATGGAATAGTGTGCAAGAATGTAGTATGTGAGAGAATTAGTTTAACTTTTTTTAACTTTATAAATAAATCATATGATCACACTTGGGAAGTCCAATATTCAGTATTCTCAGTACATCAACTGGTGTTTTATTTCATGGAATCATCAGCCTGATAATGCAATAACATTTAGTATTCCTTTAATTGTTCTCTATAGTCTTAATACTTTATTAAAATATTGTGAAAAATAATGCAATTACAAAAATTAAGCATTCTGGAGGACACCCATGTCTAGCCAGATATTGCAACTTATATTTGAAAACTAGGGAAAGATTCCTTGATTTTGCGTTTGTGTTAATTTGAGTACTATGAAACATAAACTGCTAATGTTCAGAGAATAGAGGATTTCCAGTGCAAATGTGTAGGGAAAATCTGCTTATTGTGGGATATTACAGCACTCTAGCAATACCTGGTATCAGTGCAAAATAATTTTAACGTAACACACAGCTGGGTGTGACCAGGCCTCACACTGTTCTTACTGCTTGTTGAATGCAAGTAGATCCTGACTTGTGCTGAAGGAAGATACCATTTATGAGGGCCTGTGTGTGTAAATGAAGTACGAGTCAATGACAGGCCATGTAAACCCAAATAAATTAAACTGCAGAACAGCTACTGAAGACACATGTATTACAGATGCTCAGTAAAACTCAGCCCAAAGTTTTAGCCAAAAAGGCTGCAAATTTGCAGGTAAAATCTGGAGAAAGTAAGGTAGACTGATTTCCACAAAGAGATCGTTTTCTTTTTGGCTCTTCTCATGGGACCATTTTTATGGGAGAGTTCAGGAAGGGCTCCCTTCCTCAGCTGCACAGGGGAGACCAAGTTGTGGGTCGAGATAAGGACGGGGAGAAATCACTTACCAATTGCTGCCATGGCCAAAACAGACTTGACTTGGGGAAACTAGTTTAATTTATTACTAATCAAATCAGAGTAGGATAATGATAAATATAACCAAATCTCAAAACCTTCCCTGCTGCTTCTTCCTGGGCTTAACCACTCTTGAATTCCCTGCGTCTTCCCCTCCTTCTCACTCTTCCAAAGGGAGTAAATATCTGAAGTGTGAAGTTTCTAGGTCTTAAAACGGACTTATGGAATACAGATTTTAGGCTTAAAGGCTTTATACTCAAAAGAATTGTGGAAATCAAAATGCTGAAAATGGGGAGGCTCATCAAATGCTCTGCTCTTTAGGGAATTCACATCTCCAAATTAGTGGCAGGTCAGTATTTGCATTGATTATGAATTGGTTAGAGTTGGTCCTGTGGATGTGTGTACAGCTTTTCATTAGCTCCCCTCTCAGCGTGTCCTGGGTAAGCTGGCCATGTTCCCAAAGCAAGGTGGCTGTGTTAGCATTGTGCTGTGCCTGAGCAAATGTTTTGTGCTCCTCGGCAGGGTGCTTCAGCTGAGGCACAGCCCTGCTACGGCAGTCCTGCGGTTTCTGGGGCTTGTGATCTGCCTCCCCACAGACAGTCCTGGGAAGCTGTGCACAGCTCTCCTGACAGGAGATCCAAGGACAGGAATCTGCATGCTGAGTGGGGAACTTCATGAGACAGCATTTCTCAATATTTTTAGACTGATCACTTCTGTTGTCTTTCTTCACTGTGAAGGCTGGGTCTCCCTTTTCCATCCATCCTCACACTTGCCCATCCCACCACCCTCCCTCCAGGCTTTGGTGGCCTCCATCCAGCAGTGGGGAGCAGCCAAGACCCTGGGAACATCTTATTTCTTGTCAGCCTATGTCATTGAAGCAATTTGCTTAACTGGTTTCTTCAATTGGTACTAGAAAAGTCATGGCATAGAGACTGACCATGTTTTGGTTTTAAAATATCATCTTCAGCTTTTTCTTTCATTTTCTTTATTGCCATATCAAGGAAAAATCATTTAGGTGCACTGAAGAAAATGGAAGCTAAACAGATACTTTAATGTGAACAGAAATGTGAATATTCACTTCTTTTGATTGTTCCCTCTCACACTATGTTCTATTTATAGTTAAGTTAAAGGCATTTTAATGTCTTCATTTGCTTTTCATTTCTTGATGGGTTGTAAAATAAGTATTTTGTGGAAAATGACACCCTAAACCTGAGACTACTAAATCAGGCCAATGCATTCTTCCCAAATATGTTAACTCAGCATGTAAGAGACTCTACATGAAGACTGTCTTTTACTGGTTCCTCTCAAGTATGCTACTTACAGCAGGTTATGGATGAAAGGTCTGCTAATGATGTGGTGGATTATGTTGAACACACTAAAATAAATTCAACCTTTTTAAGAAATATAGAGAAAATACAATTTTAAAGGCCTGGTGCAGTTCTCACAAAAATCAGCTTGATATATTTACAGTGACTTCAATGAGAGGTAGAATGGGTCTTTCTTATTATATCTAACTTAAGAATGATTGGACTGGGAATAGAAGAAATTTCTTCTCCTCATGTTCTGAAAATTTATATTGCACCAAGAGACCAGAATTGATTAATCCCAATATCAAATTCTAATGATAGAGTCTTTTATCAAAGCTGCAAAAGTACTTGATATGTGTGGTAATAAAAATCAAAGCAAAGTAAAAATACCAACAGAGGACTCCAGTTCTCATCAGTTTCCTTGGTGTGGTGCTGGCAGGAATTTTGAGCAGATTTATGTACTTAAATCAGATGAATTAGGGAAAGAGTCAGATTCCCTAAGTCCTAAAAGTGAAAAAATCTGCAAGCTAGCTAGTGCATGGGCTAAGAGATCTTTTAACTACAGGAATTTTAAGATACCTAGGTTGGTGGTGAAATGTCATATCTCCTAATGGTTGCTATATATATCTGTTCTCACAGATCAAAGGGGAAAGCTGCTTCTGCTGCTCCTTGCCTACTGTTTTCATGAATAAACATATGCACTTATTTAACCATTTCAGTGCTTTTTGCTAAAAAACAATTTCCACAAAGAAACAAGTGAGCCTGAATCTGAGGAAGAAAAGTAATAAGCAAGAAATATCAGATAAGTAAGAGTACTTTCTGCTGGTGGGTCATCTGAGACAGCTGGGACAGATCACATTCAAAGGAGAAGGTCTTGTTAGGAGGTGAACTCTGCTAGTGGAAGGATTAGGTGAAAGACTGATTCATGCACCTGCACAAATCTTGGGCTGAAGACAGTAGGAACAAATCCAAAAAGTAACAACACTGTGGAAAATGGCAACATCTCCACTCCCTTCAGTGTACTGACACATTCCTCCATAATCTTGCTTGACTGACATGACAGAAATAAATAAAAAACATCCGTCTTTAACAAACTGACACATAATATTTGTCAGTTATAAAGGTTTTCACAGGCATGAGATAATTAGAGATTTGGTTATGTAAACATATATAGCATTTATTTTTAACCAGATGTTTAACAAATATTTATTAGAAATGTAGTTCTTTCATTTGTCTTTCATAGAGAGAAAATATTAAATATGGTAAATTTGTCTTATACTTTGATCTGTTGTAATTAAACTGTGGTGGGATTGTAAGTACAAAAATGCATTTTGCTTTGAAATGCAAAATTAATGCAAGTGTGTGGCTTGGAGCATGTTTATTGCTACCACCACTTTCACAGTTCACAGATCTTGAGCTTGTTAACCAGAGTGGCTGTATCCCTGGAATTCTCCAAGGCCAGGCTGAATGGGGCCCTGACTAAGATGGTCTAGAGGAAGATGTCCCTGCCTGTGGTGGTGGTGGGGGGGGTTGGAACTTGATGATCTTTAGTGCCCCTTCCAGCCTAAGCCATTCTATGATTCTGTTATTCCAAACAAATGAGCATGTCTCTGAAAATTGTTTCCACTCCTCTGCTCCTGACCAAAGCAGACTTTTAATGTGAAAACACTGATACTGCACATTTGTAGATGGGTAGGATGGGCAACATGGGCAGCTGAATGTCCACACAGGGTATCCTGGCTTTTAATAAAGTAGCAGAGACCTGTATTGTTGATAGGTAAAACTCTAGCATGCTAATAAAGGTGTGTGCAACCTGAAATCAATCTTAGGGGTTGAAATAGATTTTGCCAGGGGTGTCCTGGGAGGCTGGACAGGGACTGTCAGGCCAATAGTGCCTTTGGGGCTCGCACAGGTCGTGTTTAAGTATATGAAGATATTTATTAATGGAAAAAATTTCAATCTGTTCTTGGTGTGTTGATGTTCAAAGGGATTTTGAAATTCTCTTGGAAGCACTGGTGAGTTTCTTCTTATTTTCTGGTGTTGCCCATGCCATGTTCTGCCTGTCTGCTGTGCTGAGTTCACCCACTCCTCTCTGCTTGAGAGCATCTGTAAGGGAAGCTGACCAGGGAGTAGATTGGGTTGAATTCTAACTCTTTGCTGTCTTGTGAAGATAGATGTTCCTTTGAAGGAATCCCTTTCCCATTGTTTTTATTCCACAGGGCTGGATTTATCTTGGACTTATCCAAGTAGCGGTCCAGGAGTACCTTCTTAAAAGCAATTTCTGTGTCTTGAAGCAAGAGAAGATAAACTGTAAATCATTGTGACCTTTTTCAGGTGGAATCCACTGTTGCCTTTTGTTTATTTAGTTGGTTTGGCAGACTAATGTGTTAAGGACAGAATTGTCTTCTTTACTTCTTCCCATTTCCCTCTTTCACATGTCTTTACAGGTGGCTCCATGCTTTTGATATGTCATGCATACCTATGCTTCTTGTGGAGCCGATCCTATCTGACCCTAATCTGTTTGCTTTTAATCTGCCACACTTACTGTTTTCATACCAAAAAATTATTTTAGAGGTCCAGGTTTACAACCAAAAGATATTAACGTTTCTCTCATTATAATTTTTTCTTTCATTATCACTCTCTCATTCACATTATAGAAAATGAATCTGTTCCCACCAAAATTTTGGGTTTCCTAAAGGTACAATATTTTTCCTGCCAATCTGGGTTTGTAAGGTATCTGTGACATACAGAGAATGTTACATTTGGTCCCTTTGGTCTGAAGACTGTAGCACATAATGAAACACTGCAGGATTTGCTATAAATAATGATAAATTTTTAACAGTCACTTTGCCGCTGTGTGGAATAATATTCTTTTGACAATGCAGTGAGCTGGAAATACAAACTTGTAAGCAAATGCTGAGAGTTACAATTTCACAACAACCCAAGCACATCCTGAGTTGTGCTGAGCAAACCTAGTCTAGTTTATTCAATTGTGTCAGGCATTGATTGAAAAGTTATTTTTCATTTCTTTAGAAATGATATGTATTTCTCTTTGTCTTTTTTTTTTCCCAATAAAACGGGTGTAATGGAAGAGGGTATTTTGTTATTTTTGTCTACAGATAAAATAGCAAATCAGGGTTTCGTTAGAAAATGATTTTTTCTTATTTTCGTGGATCTTTCTCCATAGCTAGCTCTGCTGGCTGTGGCTCTGACTTACCGCACTCTACAAGCAGAGTAGGAGTATTGGAGAAGTTTTAATAGCTGTTCCTTTTTCTGTCTTAAGGGTCAGAGAGTCATGCTCTGCTTATCTGGTTGTCAGCCAGCCACAGAGATGCAGTAATTTTACAGGCATATCAAATCTTCATTTTATTGAACTGAGGTTTGGAGCGTTTAAAATAGAAATCTGTTAGACCAATAGAGAACTCATATTTCCCTTAATGTACTTAACATATTCACATTTAGGTATCTTTCAATGCACCACAGTACATTCACTCTTACATATTAAGTTTATTCTGATAGGAGGTAGACTTAACTCACTAGTACAGGCATGTATGTTCAAGCCTTGTGCTCCCTTCACAACAGGGAAATCTAAGTATTTCTGCACATGAGGCACGACTCATTGGACCGTGACTTGGATGTCTCATGTAGATCACACAACTTTTATTCCAGAAGCACCTATTTCTCTTGTTGCCTCTAGAAAGAGGCATAAACTGACTGAAGCAGTGAATTCCACACTGACATTACATTAATTATCCCAGAAATAACTTGAGTAGTTTTTGTTTGCATACAAAATCATACCCTACTATCTCTTTCCTTCCTGTTTCCGTGTAGATTTCTGTTGAGTCACCGCTTCATTTCTCTGCTTTCCAGACAGATTGATCACCTTTGACAGGTCTCACAAATCTCCAGTAATGCATAATCCAGCTCTTCACCAATGATGATTGCATTCTCACTCTCCCAATGAATATAAGAATATCACATATTAACTAATTTTTTCCAATTTGAGCCTTTTACTTTTGTTCATTTCACAGACTGAGGTTGGAAGAAACCTCTGGAGGCCATCTTGTTCAACTCTCTGCTCAAGCAGAGTCACCTAGAGTCAGTTTCCCAGGACCACATCCATGTGGCTTTTGAGTGTCTCCAAGGATGGAAACCCCACAATCTCTGTAGGCACCCTGTAGCAGTGCTTGGTGACCCTATATAAAAAAAGTGTTCTCTGATGTTCAGAGGGAGCCTCCTTTGGGTAGTTTATGTGTATGGCCTCTGGTCCTATCTCTGGGCACTGCTGGAAAGAGTCTTACTCTGTTATCCCTTATCATCCTGAGTCTTCTCATCTCCAGGTTAAACAGTCCCATAAGCCTTTCTTCATAGGGAAGATGTCCCAGGCTCCTGTCATCTTTGGTGACCTTTGCTGGATGCTCTCCAGCATGTCCATGTGTCTCCTGTACTGTGGATCCCAGAACTGGACATGAAACTCCAGGTGTCACCCTATACTCTTTGTGCCTTGAAGTGATGATGGTGGTGGTGTTCAGGTTCAAGCTGATTTTGCCTCAGTCTTGCCATCCTCTAAATAGCCATGAGATGGATGAGGAAGCAGCATCATTATCTCTTACTGAAATTGTTCATTGTATGAACTCAAGCATGCATGTGCAACTGTGTATGAAAGTGTGGCCTGCACTGTAAGTTTCTAACTAATCCCTATAAATAAAACCAGAAAAGAAGACTATAATCACAGTTTGGGAGAGTTTATGCACTGATCAAAATCAAAGGAGCAGCTCCATTGAAGTTTGTGGATTGCAGAGGGTGCAGAAAAGGTCTAGCCAATTAGAAAGAAAATCCTTTGTAAGCCCCCAGTTATTTCTCAAGGATACCATCCTGTATTTTATTAATCTTTTTGAGGAGATGTACACACTTGCTCTCAGTCACTATTCCAAAACCCACATCTTTGTGCAGAGTAGTATCCTTATTCAGTGCGATCAGTGAAGCTTTTCCTTAAAGATTAGGCAGTGGATTTGGCATTTGATTCATAAGCTTTTTTTGGTCCTAGGGTGGCTTGCATCCAGAGTATGCAGAGGGTGTGCAGAGGGTTGGGTATTTTGTACCTAATGAAGTAGCTGGTGGTGCACTGCTCAGTAGGCAACTCTCCTTGTTCTCAAAAAGCAGCTTGAGAATCTGTCAGTATTTCTGAGCTGGGTCTTTGGTGGGAGAGGCTGAAAGAGTTCCTTAGAATCAGGAGCTGTTTGCTCCCTTTCTTTGCACTGGGTTTGCAGTGGAAGTAAAATTCAGCTATACGTTTGTGGTTTTTCATCTTGGAGCTACTTAGGCTGCACTGTCATTTCACAGCAACATAAGACTGTAAAATATGATCTATAATTGCTCTTTTCAAAATGTTCTCTTACACCAATGTAAATCAGGAAAATTTCCTCTGAAAATGGTAGAATTATTCTCATTTTATTCAGCGAGAATATAATTAAAGAGACAGGAAGGCAATGAAATGTAGCAGTAATGAAATACAATTGATGACAGAAATGTTCCCATCTTTCACTGCTTACAAGAAAGATGGATGATGCCATCCTGGTAGGCTTATGGTCCGGTGTAAAGCTGTCCAGGTTTGGGGAGGTGCTCAGAAGTGTGACTTACTGTGGCAAGCTTCAGGCAAACCTGATATCCTATAACATCATTTATATTTTAAGATACAAAGAAGAATATAAGAAACAAGAAAAATCAAAGAAGAGAGATGGAGCTCATGCTGGATCACAGTTGCAGACTGAAGTTGGCTAGAAAGTGTCTGAATCATTTCTGAAGCTTCTTAGGAAAGGAAAGGGCTTTGCAAAAACCGAGAAGAATGATGCAGTCTTAACTCTTCTCTGCTATCGTTCTTTACAAGACCTGAGTGTTTCTCCCCAGGAAAGGTGGGACAGTTTTTTGTCTGCTGTTCTGTTCTCTGATTTGGCAACTTGAAGAGACTGGCAGGCCATTTTCTAAAACATCCATCAGTCACCGAGAGAGCAGGACGACAGAATCACTAATGTAACATGAAAGAAAAGATAGGAAACGTCAACAATTCATGTAAAGCAGAACAAGTGATAGTAATACTCAGGGGATAAAGCTGAAATATCACTGAACTTTCAGCAGTTTTAGGAAACTAATCAGTTGTGTAGGGAGAATATCTTTGCAAATTTTCTAAAAATGCTCTGGAAACACTCAGCCTTGTTGAAGCAAGGGGTCAGCTCACTTGGTTATTATTAGTTAAGCATTTTACAGGATTGTCTGTCTTTTGTTGCTTTCCACATGTAAGTCCCAAAGTGTGTTACCGAGTGGTCAGTAGCATTGCTCCTGCTGCAGTGAAAGGCCAAATAAGAAGTCAGGGTTGATAATTTGCCTGGGGTTACCCAGAAGCAGAGCAGAGGACTCCAGAGTGCCTGTTTAGTACATTATTTACTCAGTCAGTGTTTCCTGAGAACAGTCCACCCCAGGGAAGGCTGGCACAATGTATTAACACAGACCAAGATCACGTCAAAGAGTTTAACACCTCAAATTGACAGAGGCGAAGTGGGAGCACAGAGGGATGCATTAATTTTCTTCTAGTCTCACAGCAGGTTAACAGGAGAAACACAGCTCCAAGCCAGGTGCCTTGCCTTGCTGACAAACAGCTCAACCCCAGGCTAGGCTGGCTCAGCCAGGGTCTGTGGTCACAATCTCTCCTCCTGAGTTGAAAACACCCTGTTTTCACCTGGAGATGGAAGAGGCAAGTGATAATATGAGATACTTTTATTTTGCACAAGAGCGAAATTCTACAAACAGAATACTCTCTGGCACAGGGGAACAAAATAGGAAGAGAATTTAGAAATGCTGTACCATGTATTTCATACTTGGTAACTTGTGCTTTGGAGTTCAAACCATTGTGCCTGTGCCCTTTTGAAAGCATGAGACTGCATGCATGAAGAAAGCATCCCATTTCTCAGGGAGACATATTTCAAAAGTAGAAAAAGAACACTTGGCCATGGAGCATTAAATCAGCTCATATAGGTAGCTGACTAGGCTTTTCACAGAGATAAATGTCCCAGAGTGAAACTGAGGAAGCAAGGCTTAGAAATGTAAATATTAGTAGGTGTGCAGGAACATAAAGTAGAAAATTTGACAATTTTAATGACTTGCATTTATTTCCACTTGCTGAGTTCCCTGGCTGACATCAGAATCTGCATGTTAGGTTGCTAGCAGAGAAGGCAGAGGGCAATAGAGGCAGGAGAGACTCAATTCCCAAGCTGTCATAGAGTCTGCAATGACAGCATATTACCTGATATTAAAAAAAAAACCAACAAACTAATAGAAAGAGGAGCTTCTTAAAATCTCCCCCAAACACGGAAGTACATTGTAGGATTACCTGTCACCTCAGCAGGAGCTTTCAGGCCACTGAACACTCAAATCACATCATTATTACAGACACCTCTGGATTCCCTGATGGAGATTTTTCTGTTTTACTTGGTAGGATTATGGATGGAAAGAGGATTAAATGGTAAGTGAATCATGTGACAGCAAGTGAATGCCTACATGATGAAAGAAATGGTGACTGGAGGAGGCCTTTTCATTTCAAGAGACTGTGTGGAATAGAAAACACAGATACAAAGCATTATGGTGCCTAATGCTGCTTAGATGCACAAGGTTTGTGTGTTGTGCCTGTATTGACTATGAGATCCTATGGGTAAGATCTCTGAGTATTTTAGATCACCTAGCACAGTGTTGCCCTGGTCTTTGTGCAATCCTGGAATGGAAATGTTAATGGGGCTCTTTTTCATGACAGAGGCTATGGCAAGCTGTATTTACAAAGAGACACAGTTTGTCTGATTTAATTTAGTTTTCAGTGTCCATTTCAGTCTGGTGGTTTTGTGCTTGACTGCCATCATGGAGCAGGAGGTAACAATCCAGGGCCTCAGTGATATCAACCCTTGGACAGTGCTCAAAACATCTAGCCATTTAACAGGCAAATGCAAAAGCTATAAACTAGTGTGATCAACCACCTGATGCTCCTTCCCTACTGTACCTTCTGCTATTCCACAAATGCAAATTGGATGAATCTCTATTACCAATATATCTGCAGATTCTGAGTGTCAGCCTTCAACTCTGCTGCATGTGTGAGAAGGAAAACAGGAAACAGGAGGACTACTATGATATTTCCATGCTATTTGTTATTTTATAGAGCTGTTTTTCACACCTATTTTCATTTGATTCCTCTATAAAATTCCACAATTGACTTGTATTAGATATTTTGCTGTAAAGAAACAGAAGACACTTGATTTCACTAACCTCCTTTCAGACAGCTACAATTTATCTTTACTTTTTTTTTTGCTTTTTTGTAATTTATAGCTAAGTAACAGAGAAAGAACAACTCTGACATTTATTTCTAAGGCCAGGTACATTCCAGGAGCATTATTTAGATGGCATGCTGAGAATGCATATTATTGCTTTCTTATTTAATTGGGTACAAATAAAATCCAATGTCTGATTTGGGAATACTTGTGTGTCAGTTTAGGTTATTTTCTGATTCAATTTGGTGAGCAGAATGTGAGTCTCCTTACTTGAGTAGGTGAGTGCAAGAGGCTTCTGTATAAAAGGCTACAGTTAATTGTTTTAGCTGAAAAGACAGAGAAAGTAGAATGAGGATCCACATCTATAAGCTGATTTTTCCCCTTGTCTGAACTCATTTTTTTTTTTTTTTTTACAGGTGATGGAAATTAAAGGACAAATGATTCATGTGCCAGAATCAAACTCAATATTGTTTCTGGGTTCCCCCTGTGTGGACAAGCTGGATGAGCTGATGGGCCGAGGCCTCCATCTTTCGGACATACCCATCCATGATGCCACTCGTGATGTCATATTGGTTGGGGAGCAAGCAAAGGCACAGGATGGCTTGAAAAAACGAATGGATAAGCTGAAGGCAACGCTGGAATGTACACACCGAGCCCTGGAAGAGGAGAAAAAGAAGACTGTAGATCTCCTTATTTCTATTTTTCCTGAAGAAGTGGCCCAGCAGCTGTGGCAGGGGCAGCAGGTTCAGGCCAGGAAGTTTGATGATGTCACCATGCTCTTCTCAGACATTGTTGGCTTCACTGCCATCTGTGCTCAGTGCACGCCCATGCAGGTCATCAGCATGCTCAACGAGCTCTACACGCGCTTCGACCACCAGTGTGGATTCCTTGACATCTACAAGGTAATAACAATTCAAGCCCTAACCTAGCAAAAGATAACTGAAATGAGGGCAGAAAAAATCCTAGTAGCTTTCTTCCTAAATTGCAGACCTCCCTTAGAAAAATATTAAGGCAATATTTTTGTTTTATGTGCGAAAAAAAAACCCCAGATCTGAAATATGACCATTGAAACTCAAGTGTTTCAATATGAAACTGTCGTCTTGGTACTCCCATGGGAATAAAGGCCTCATATTCCCATTTTCTTACAGAAATATACATGATAGCCTGGTTTCCTTTAGATGACACATCCTAATAATGAAGAAGTACACAGTGATGAATCCTAACCCAAGCTGCAGCTCCTGGAAGGAACTTACTTTCAACGTGAATGGTTTAGGGTTTAGGCATTTATCTCTCCCTTGAAAGAACTAAAATTTTCCATAAGGAGCAGAGCTTTTGCTAAAAAAAGTTATTATGAAAAACTTCAACTTTCCACTGAAAAACAGGAAGAGGAGAGCAGATATCTATGCATAGTAAATGTAATGCATGGGACATGGCACTGATTGCCACTCTCCAAAGGAAATGTCACACATGTTGGTGCCATTAGAGAACTCATCTTCTCTTCTCTTAAATGGATTTGCTGTCCAGTATGTGTTTGAGAGAAGAAGCACGGGAGGTAGAATTTAATAAATGCACTGAAGATATTAGCAGTGTAATTATCCTGTGAAACATACAGACTGTTTTGTGTATGGAATGACTTTAATTTCATGATAGAAGAAATAGAATGAGTTTCTTTTTATATGTTAATGCACAAGAGAAAAGAGATGTGGTTGTGAAATTATATATTGACTTTATTATATGCCTGAGGTTTGCAAACTAGCAGTTTTCAAACTGTATCGTATAATATTTGTTGATAGGCTGTAAAGAAAAAGGTCTCACAAGTGTCCCGCTCCTTTCATTTCTAGCCTTTAATGCACTTTAAAAGGAGTTCAAAAATAAATACTACCCACCTAATTAATAATCATGGCTGAAAAGTTACAGCATGTACCACCAATAAAACTGAAAATGGTATAGCTTAAGGTTGGTAGGGCAGTTTACCAAAGTAAACAAGCACACTGCAAAGAAGTTTTGGGCTCCTGGTTTAGGGGTTTGTTTTACTAATGGTCAGAAGCCAAAGGCCATCTTGGGACATGAATGCAGTGGAAGGTACCAGCCTCATTTGAAAATTGTTATGGTGATACTGTCAGAGAAGATGGTGAGTGTGATCTCAGTTTTTGTTAGTCTAATGTTGCTGCACTGGTTTATGACTCAGCTTCAAGAACAGGACTTGAGGAACTTCTATCCCAGAGTCAGGGTCTCACCTAGTGACCCTGCTTCACATGCTGTGTGTTCACATGGGTGTACTCACGGTGCTCCCAGGTGATTAATTTCAGCTGTTTTGAAGCATTCAGAGTATCCTTTGTTGGAAAATGTGGTTGCATGGGAATAGGATATAAAGTTTGTAAAACTATGATCTAACTGTAAAGATGGTTGGTTGAGTCCTATGAGAACACTAAGAAGGAATATTTATGCTGAGGTCATGAATGTTATATCATTTAGACCATTTAGCTTTCTGCCTTTCACCTAGCTTTGGGCAACTGTGGCTTTTCTCTGTGAAAAGACTGTCCTGACCAGTGAAATAAAGTCTGTTGAGATAGGCAAAATGAGATTTATGCATTGGTAAAAAGGAAAGCACTTCCATGTTGAGACTTCCATGTAATTCTGTGAGCAAAGGTATGACTAAAACCTGTTTTTCTATGGAAGAATGGCTTAGAGCTCTAACACTCCTCTGCTGCTGCTGCCATAATATAGGCAGTTCCCTCTTAGATCCTTTTATCCTGGATTTTCTCTATCTCCCTACTCTCCCCATCCCTGGACCTTACGTGTCCCTTGATTCCCACCACTGCTCACTCATGAGCAAGGCACTGTACACTTTGGCTGTTTTGGAGCTATATGTACCTTTTTTCTCCCCTCCAAATGTTTTTTTAAGCAAATTTTATTGCTAGGAATGATCACCACCACAACAATTACGATTTTAGAAGTTATTGTCAGGTAGTGAATTTTAGATACTTAATCACCATTATTTGTACCCAGCCCATCTCAAAGGTATACTCATGTAACTAGGATACAGAAATTTATCATGTGACTTAAATACATCAGTTTTTGAAATTGCTTGTTTTTAAGCATCATGGCAAGAATAATTTGCAAAGTTTATCACTTCCTTCCCAAACCAAAATTGGTGCATTAGAATACCAAATTCACAATTTTGTAAACAGAAAATTAAGTAAAATTCAATAAATAAATTTCATGTTGTAAATTATTTACCCAGCTTTACTGTTACAGAATTTTGTATTCAGAACCTCACTGCTTCTAATCTGGCAATGAACCCGATATTTTCATTTGTCTCATGCTCCTCGTCCAGGGATGTTTATAGAGAGATACAGCACAGAAAGAACAAAGATCCTCACATTTAACTAGTCAGACATAGAGGGCAAGCAAAATGAACTCTTGGATACAGACTGAAATGCTTGGAGAGAGCTGAAGGGTGATGAGTTAGACTGTGAAATTTCTTGGAAACCAAAGTAAGTAGCTATAACTGATGAGATAAGGAAAGCTTATCCAGTAGATGGAGGCACAGGTAAGAATGACACAGACAGATGATGGGCTTGGAAAATGAATTTTACAGCAACATTTGGAATGGATAACAATGATGACAGATTACATTTGTCCAGGCTGAGGGAGAACATTGCTATAATTGAGATGCATGGTGTTATGAGCCTTGGTGACAGTTCTGGAAGAATCTGTATTTTAGGGAGTGAAACCTGGGAAAGAGTCTGCTGACATACAGCCTTCGTGAAAAGATTAGGAGGGACATGTTCGTGAAAATCACAGAAGAACAAGGAGGTGAAAGGACTGAGACCTGGTGATGCATTTGGAAACTGGTGCTGCTGACTATCAGAGTTAATTGTATTTGGCTTGGAGTTGAGGAGTGGGAGAAAAGGTCAAGCAGGGAGTGCATTTCAGATCAGTGTAGCTGCAGATGCTTGGCAGGCTGGTGTTTGTGGACATGCAAGTAGAAGCATGGACTCCAGGAGCAGAAGTCATGGGAGAGATATCTCAGTAAATTTTGAAAGCTGTGGGTTTGGGTTAAATATGTACTTGTTGGCCTGACTGTTTTGACCTGTTTTCCTCTGGATCTGAGTTCCTGCTGTTCATCAGCCAAGTACTGGGAAATGAGGCTTCAGTTAAGCCATCTCTTTATCAAATAAGCTATTTAGATATGCTGCAGCCATGTCTTCTGGTATTTAAAACTTAACTCTGCAGTCTGAAATCTTCCCTGCTTAAGATTCCCACAGCTTCTGTTTCTCCTTCATCTAATACGTATTTGACATTGGCTCATTTAAAATATTTGTTTCCTGTTGAGTCCTTCTGCCTTTGTAGGCCTACTTTCTCAGCTCTTTTCCCGTCAGTTTCCTTTCTGAAACATTTCCCTCTTGCACCCTTTAACTACTGTGTAAAGGCAGCATTTATTGTGCGTGTGTTTTTGGCTGCATGCTTTTATATATTGGCTGGGTAATGTCAAGCCAAACAGAGCAAAACCAGGCCTGATCCTGTAGGTGTTAGTGTCTTTGTCCTTTCTCTAAACAGGGCAGAATTTGTCCTTGAAGATTTTGCATTGTAGATTTTCCTTGACGCTATACTTTACTTTCTGTGGAGTGCTAAGTCCCACCTTCCTTGTCTAAGCAGAGTCCTAAATGTTTTTTGAAAATGAACTGTGGTCAGCTGCCAGAATTTCTTTGCTTCATCATGAAAGTTTTAATTGAAATTTTATTGAGTATTTGTATAAGACAATATAATTACATACATTCATTTTACAGTCAGAATCCACAGCTTTGTTATCTGAATTCCTGCTTTCTTTTTGGTTTCATTATTTGGCTAAACAGGCACTCTCTCTGAGTGATACCACACAAAACTTCCTTGGGCTTTTATTCCTGGCAAAATAATACACTTAGTATGTTGGATCTTTATTTTCTTCTTTTATATGCCTGACACTGTATACAGCCTTAATGTTTGCTCATTGTTAAGACCCAAGACTGAAACATTATGGGAAATCTGGACTGTCCTGCAATCACTCGAGACTGATTTTCACCAGTTTTGAAAAATGTTGTTTATATTTAGGTTGTGATATAATGCCTTTAGAAATGTAATTATAAACTCCCATTTTCTACGAATATCACATTACATTTCTGTACTGGTAGTTTAAGCTACCAGTAAGTTTATGCACAAATCTGTATTCATTTTACAGAAAAGGCCAGTACATTCTCAGTGCCATGACGTTCTCCTCTTGAGAACTAATACATCCCGTACTCAAATACATGTTCTCAACCATAGTATCAGTACTATAATGACTAAGGAATACTTCAGTAAGCAAGGTCATGAGCTTCAGACTGTTCAGAAGTTTTCCATGCTTTATGCTTCAGAAGTTAAAAAACATAGTCTCCAAGTTTTCGTGTAAAATCTGTGGCCACTGTTTTTGCCATCTTTCAGTCGAGTTTTACTCTTTTGAGTTCTTTGCAAATACATGGCCATTTTTATAAAGATTTGAAATTCTAAACTTCAGTTTAGGCATTTCCAAAATGCAGGAAATGCAATTAAGGTATGTAAAATGATAGTGATACTCCTATGTGACCAATATGATACGCACAAAACATTACAAGATACCATTTTTAAAAAATTGAATGATGCAGTTCTGAGGATTACCAGTGCATTAGGTGTTTCTTCTTCCTGATAGCTTAAAGTCAGTGGGTTTTGAATGTGTAACAGATGAAAATGGGCAATAGGAAAAATTTCCATAGCCCAGAAACTTGCTCTCCACAGTGCCACCCAGCCTGGCAGAGCTGCCTTCAGCACACTGTTCTGTTTGGGTCCCACCACAGAGGGTTCCTGAACCTCCCTCCCTTTAGGGAGATCCTGTCTTTGAGCTGGTTATGACACTTTCTCCTCCTTGGAGTCTTTGCCCATACTTGGACTTGCTGGCACATTGGCATGTCACACTCCAGTATGAGGCTAGAGCAAAGCCAGGGCAGCTATCTCTTTGGGGAACTCAGAAGTGTTCTTGGGTCAAGTTAAGGGAAAAACAAAATAAAAACAAGAAAAAAAAGAAACACAAAATGTTCCACAGATTTTTACTGCAGATCTGGTGCTACACCACCCGAGCATTCAAGAATATTTTAAGACTTCCCCTTACTTTAAGCATATATTTTTCTCCAGGCTTGTGGACAATTTACACTTTCTGTCTTTAGGGAGATCTGCAAATGAAGCAAACAGATACTCAGGCTCCAGAAGAGTTATTCTTTGCTTTATAAACATAGAGCCCTGCACAAAGCACTAAAACATCTGTGCATGTTCTCCTGCAATACATCACCCAAGAATCCTCTAAAGAGCCTAGGACTTCTGTTTCTGTATATAACTACTTGTCTGCTTCTTCAGGAATACCATACTTGTATATAATTCTATATTTTTGTTTTGTTTTTTTTTTTTGTTTTTTGTCTCTCTCCTTTCCCTTTTCTCTCATCTGTTTGTACATATTCGATTGCAACTGCCCTGGTCCATTTCTCTCAAGTTTCATGGGAGCCTTGGAGTCTATGTCCAGCTTACAGGTCCTGGGAGCACTTTGCAAGTCCTCAGTTTGTATGTGAAGCCTGGCTATAAGCTGACCTTTAACTGGAATTAAAGGTCACCCAAGAAGGGTGTCTTCCCTGCTGCAAATTGAAGAGCAAGCCCACATACTTTGGCCAGACAGGAACCATAACTAAGGGCATTCCCTCTTGCAGCACACAGGTCTCCCTGATGCTATGTCCTTTGTTTTATTCTGTCCAGTTTTTCCACCTTTTAAATTTTAGTACCTCTGAGGGACTGGAGAAGGCTAATTTTACTTTCCATCTGCTTTGACTCTTTTCGTTTTTAAGCAGTCTGGCTGGACTTTCATATACCAAGATGCAACATTTTCATTCATGCAAATAGCTTTCATAATTGTACCTTAATTTATTTAATTATGCAAGTGAACATGGAGGATACTTAAGTAAGTTAATAGAAACTAGGTAACATATGAATTTCAGGACACATAAATTAAAGCTTGTATAACTTTGAGGAAGATGTTCTGGTTTACTAGGTGTTTAAATACTGGACATACCTATAGCAAATTAAGAACACACTCACATTCGGAGAAGGAAAGTCACATTAAACTGTGTGTCTTAGGTCATACATGATTATTTTAATATTTTCTTATTTCATTAAACAGTTCTGCACTTTGACATTGCAATAAGGCAGAATGCCAGCCAGGAACTCTTCTCTTCATCAGAGATAATTGTTCTGATTTTTGCAATTTCATATTTTCCTACAGAAGAGAGAAGTCATGTATACACTATGAATTTTTTATTCCATGGCTGTTGTGTGCAAACCTGATGCTGATGTCAGGTAGACTGCAAGTCTTCTGGCATGACTCCATTACCTACTGAAAAAAAACCCCAGTCTTTTAAGATACTAGGTAATAATTCTACATGGCAAGTACTATTTGTCTTTTTTCTTCTGTAAAGCAAGTAGCACTCTGAATTACAGTGTAGATGAAAGAGTTCCTCCATATATTGCATACTGAAAGATCTGTGCTTAAAACTGCTAAGTAGGTGCTGTAGAAATACTGCTTTTCCTGCAAAATGCTCCTGAACTTGCCAGTATGTAGCATCATTCCCTAAAAATAGGATGCCCTCAGGCCTGGTAAGAGCAATTGCTTCTTAATTAGGCTCCTGGGAAAGGAGCTTGATTTTATAGGAAATCACTTCTTTTAAAAAATGAGCTTTACAAGAACAGAGTTCTGAACTTCATAGGTGGACACCTGTAATCCATCCCTTCTCACATGGGAGTTCTCCTGAAGTATTTCCAAAAGCAGTTTGTCAGGTCATAAAAGTGTTGCAAAGTTACCTTGAAACTTGGGCACCAGGTTTCACTGCCTAGGAGTTGATTTTGAAAACATTGGAGACAGAAGCTAAGAGAGTGAAACACTAAGTACATTCTTTGAAGGAAATATAGGAAAACTGAAGGACATTTTTTGAAAACAAGTGCATTCTCAGATGCTATCTTGAAAACTTTATAATCCTTTCCAAAGCAGAAAGTTTTTTTATAATATACCAGGGATTTGGAAATCTATGAATAGTGCTTTACTGCTGACTAATACTGTTAAGCTTCAACAGTGTTTCAAAATTCAACTGTTTCAAAGCTTTGCTGACAGATCTTTGCAGTAGATAAAACTTAGAGAAAACTTCGAAACATAAACAGAATTAGGCCTTAATTTGTATTCACACAGCAGCAAAAAATCAAACAGGTGTTGTTTAATTTGAAAAAGGACAGTATTCGCTCTTTGCAGTGTAGACAGAAATGTGGATCTAGACCTATCTCATGATCAAGAATACCTAGACAGACCAAGCTCAGAGGAGGCTTTTCTGAAGTCCACTTACACCACCTCCAGAGAAAGAACACACACGCTTAGTAATGTCTCAGGGAAATAACCTTCTCTGGTTTGCCTCCGGCATGTTTATTTGTTTTTTCTTTCCTCAGAATCTGTGTTTTAGATTAAATGATTTGTTCATATCTTTGTACCATAAGCTGCCCAAAATACCTCAAATCTGCTCTCCCTCCACTTAGTGATTAATAACATCCAGTGACCTGCATGCCAAAATATGCATGGCAAGATCCAGGACATTTTGAGCTAAACAGAATCTTGCTGTTGTGCTGACAAATGGTATCGTAACACTAGCAGTCAGCCCACTCATGCTGTCCTTTTCCTGGCTTGGGGTACTTCATGGGAGCAGGAGCATGCCCATTCTGGTGCACTTTAAAAAGCACAGAGCTCGCCTGGAGTCTTCTAAGAGTCTCACAAACTAAGCCTGTGGCGCACATAAACCTGTTTTTCAGGCAGTGCCCAGAAAAGCATGCTGATGACAACATGGGAGGGGTCTTTCATATGTCATCAAACGACAGTCTGGGCGTGGATGCAGGCAATTGAGCAAAGATACACACATTTGCATCCCGCTGTACTAAATGGGATAAAAAGAGCTTTACAGAATTCAGGATGGAATATGTCATGCCTTGAAAATTCATTTTTCCCTTCAGTTACTATAGAAAGAGTATAGATGAGTAGATTGAATTGAAGCTTCATTTTTGTGTGACTGACGGTTGATAATGTGAATTCCGTCATGAAAGAGAGTGTTTTAAGGCTATTACTGATCTGCAGAGATACTCTGAGAATGATTTGGGAGAAGGAAATATGGGAGATGTCAATGACATCTTGAGGTAGAATATGGATATCAAATAAATTGTTCCTGTGATGAATGCTAAGATTGCTGACTTAAAACTAGAATGGAGAGAATCTCCATTTTCTTCAGTCTTTGTCCCATACCAATTAAAAACTGTCCTGTTTGCTGCTGGACTAGAAGTCATGGACAGGAATAATGAAGCCCAGATGATAAGTCTGAAGCACCATATTGCCATACACCACAGCCTTTTCCTTACTCTCCTGCTGTACAACTAAGGGCAGAAAACAGATGAAAGAAAAGCCCTTTGGGAGATAGTAATAACTTCAAAGGTTTCCTTTACAGTTATGCTGCAAGAATTTCCTCTTAAGGCTAAATTTCACTGGATTCCTTTGTAGGGAAGACATTGCAGCTTTCATAAAAGAAATAGATCGTTTTGAGGTACTGTGTAGTTCAGTCTTGCAGATGGAATGAAATATGGATAAACAGGATAATGAATATTTTGTGAAAGAATAGGACTTTACTGTAGTTCCTGATAATTTCCAGTGCCATGTACATTCACATCCTGAATTTTGGCCTCATGTTGGGATGAAACTTACAAAACTATCTCCTTTAATATTTGTATGCTACCATGGAAATGCAGCCTGGGTGTGCAGGAAGCTAAGATGAGCTCCAGTAAGTCTAGAATGTAGGAATAGGTGTAGAACTTACTCTGACTTTGCTCCTTAAGAAATGAAATCCAGATCTTCAAATCAGAGTTAATATGCTAGAAGGCATTGATTTTGTTTTTAAGGTCATCATAAGAGTCACTTAAGGTTCATACCTCCAATAAATGCTCTTCTGGATTAATCTTGAAGACTGGAAAGGAGACTGATCTATGGAGTGTAGAAAGTTTTTCCACTGGTTCATCTGACACTCTAGAGATCAGCTTTCCTAAAGGACTATTTGATTTTGCAGAACTTGCCATGTCCTTATTTTAAAATTGACTTGCCTCTGTGACCTTCCAGGTTCAATCTGCCCTTCTGCCTCTTCACATCATCTTGTTAATTCTTTCTTTTCTAGAATTCTGAGATAGAGGTGAAAATATGCTAATTTTAGCACAGAGTTAATAATTTAGACTTATCCTCACAGTTAACAGAGGAAAGTTTGATTTTATAGGGCGTGAATTTTTTTAAGTGTGAGATTTGTTTTTTTTCTGAAGGAGGTTCTTAGCACAGGTCAGATGCAAGAGTTCCCATTCGGTTCACTGATTATGAAGAGAATTGAGAGTGAATAACTCATATTCAAATTTCTGTATTAGACATATTTCTGGTTAGGTGAACTGAATCTCACCTGTGTAGATTACAGCTGCTACATCTTAGCAGCTTGCAGTCTGTAAGACGCAGCTGCAGCTGAAATACTGCTTCTTCCCTGCTAGTGTCATCTACTTTTCTTGTGTTTTATAGTCATTTAATAATGTTATAGTTTGATGCCATGTTATTGCTAATACACAGAGTGTATTTTAACTGGGCAAAATGAATTTTTACTGCATTTTAATTTCTCTCATACAATCAGCATCCACTCAAGTTATTTATTCCTACTTTCTTTGATTTTTATTATAGTGCCACTGGAGTAACTCCCATCACCACTGAGCACGGATATTCTGTTGTCTCTCAATAGGGTCACTTAGAACACTTTGGTGATTAATTCAAAGCTTGACTTTCTATAAATTATACGAATGAATGTGGTGATTGTTGTCAAAACACCTCATCATTGCTCAATCCCATTGAAACAATTAAAATATAATTAATAACATAACATAATTAATATCTCTATTTGGGAACAGGGTATACCATGTAGTTAAAGCTTGGATTACCTTAGAATCTGCTAAAATAGTGCATTATAGTGGTCTGTGCTTGATAGCACTGGGTGTTGCTGCTTGAAGAAGTACAAGATGCCTTGTGAACTACTTATGAAATGTCAGATGCATAAAGCAAACTTCTTCCTAGAATTTTTGAGATTTACCCCCTAAAATAAAAAGATTATGTTCCTTATCCCTGTGTTTGATGAAGCATCTATGAAAATCTTCACTGTCTGCAGGTATTTGGTTACTTTAAAAAACTTCTTTTTATCTAAGTAAGACCTTGTTTTCAGTAAGTTTCAGAAGTTTCCCTGTTTCCTAATTCATAAGGGCACTGATGTAATTTTTGTCTCTTGCTCTCTCACCCTCCACCCACTGAGGAGCCTACTTCTATCCCCTCAAGTGCCATAAAACCATCTCTGCTCCCGTCTTGACAAGCTCACCTCTCCCAGCCCTTCTTTCCCAGGTGCTCCAGCCCCCACCATCCTGCTTGCCCCTAATGAGTTGGATCCAGTTTACCAGTCTCTGTCTTGCACTGAGAACCCCCAAAGTGGATGTGGTATCTGAGTCTAACAAGTGCTGAGTAGGGGGTGATTGACACTTCCCTGGTCTCTGTCCATACATCCAGACTGTCACTGGCTGTCTTTGTTCCCAGGACTCATTGCTGGCCCATCTGACATTTACTTCCCAGCAAGACCACCAGGGTCTCTCCCAAAGTGCCGCTCTTCAGGACGTTGGCTGTATCAGTTCCAGAGAAATTCTTTCCCAGGGACAGGACTTTGCACGTCCTTACTAAATTTCATGGATGAGCTTCCAATTCATCCTGCCTGTACATGTCACTCAGGATGGCACCCCAGCCCTAGAGCAAATTGACAAGTGACCTGTCTCCCCTTGGTATCAACTGTAGGCTGGATCCAGGTGCAAGTAATGTTATTATCAGGAAAAAAAGGCCACAGATTTTACTGTAAAAGACAGATATATTTTAAAATTCTAGATTTTTTTTTACGTGCTGTATTTTGAAAAGTGTTAACTGCTCAGTACGCATTTTATGCACTGTGTGTGTATTTTGTTGGGAGAAGGTAAACATGTATAGGCAACAGGCAAAAGGAGAGACAGGTTAAGATGGAGAATAATGCTCCTCAGTGCAGGTAAAAAAGAAATGACCCACAAACAAACTAGAAAAGTTAGTTTTCTCAGAGAGAATAGTTAAGTGATGAACAGAAGAGCATTAAAGTGCAATTAGCTAAACCATTACCCCTTTCCCTGCTCATTATTCCTGTCTTCTTCACTTTCAAGCTCTTTAAGAGGGAACTGATGTAATTGCAACTGCTGTTTGTTATTATTTCAGTTTTATAAAACAAAGTTTTATAGAATATCTCCCAGCAGTAGGATAGTTTCAGGCTATTGGCAGATTACTCATATGTGATAAGAAACAATTTAGTAATGATCTTCTCTTCAGCTAAATATAGCATGTACACTTTGTACACTGTGTCTGCAAACAGGGTGTGGAGTATAGAGAAATTGTTTAATATCCCAAGTTTCCTTGCCAACTTAAAATTACAGTGATTATGAACACATACTTACTTAAGCAGAAATAAATATTTCTGGTGATTAAAATAGCAGAAAGGGGAGAAACCACAAGCAGGATTTGATGCATATGGAAACTCAATTCAGTTGCAAGAAACATCTGTTACTCTATAAAAAGAAGGGTAAGAAATCAAGACATGGCTGGAGAATATCTAAGACTAATTATTCTATCTAAACTTTTTGTGTATGTCACACTTACATAGATTACCTGTATATGTCAGTGGAAAACATACACAAAAAATTTAAACAGCATAATATATTTTTCCTCAAACATGACTCTTTCCTCAGGGAAGAGAAGCCTTGAACAAACATTTGATATGCAGTTCTTACATATTTGCTTTCCAAAGTAATCCTGTATTCTGGTCATCTATGTGTAGCAGGAGTATCCTGTAGTTCTTTTTCCTGAACTGGAAGGCAGTCTCCCTTTTTATTTCCAATTTATTTTGAGAAAAACTCCATTGAACAGTCTGTAAGGGACAGTGACATAAATTATTTTAGGTTAAATGGGTACTAAATATTACAACCCTTATGAGTGAGATAATAAATACGTATGCAGCCCTGTGAGTATTTTGGAGATGAAAACAATAGTACACAAGCACCCTTCAGAGGAAGGTGAAGGATCTACAAAAGACATGCTGTTAAAGGTAGGTTTTCTTCCTGAAATAAGATATCAGCTTTAGAATTTTCAGACCTATTTTTTGTATGCATTTTATTTAGATTGTAAACAAAGAAGCCTTATTAATATGGATATAATTTAACCCATTAAAAATACACAAACTGCACTCAGTGAGTACTCCATTGTAATAGTTCTAATACAAATTATATATTAGGCTTTCACAGGAAGCCTGCTGAGAGAGACGGGACTAAAACTAGAGCCAGTTCTCCCTCCAGCTACTTCTTTCAATGTATTTAATATTTCTTATTGCAGTGGGAATTTCAGATTAGAATTGCCACAGAGTGACTCCTGCAATTATATTTTTTATGTTATTTCCAAGATGTGTTTTGAAAAAGGTTCAAAGTAGGACTCATTAGATGATTTGAGTTGCTGAGTCTTTTTGGTGAAAAATCTTTAGCCTGCCATTTCAGGTTTCACTTCAAAATGGTATCTCTGCCCCATGTATGTCACTCTGTGAAATGAAGTGTGACACTTCAGTTCCTTCATTACTTCTAGAAGTTCAGAAACTTTATGACTGGTGCCATTATTGAATAAATTCGGGATGAAGGATACAAAGCAGGGGTATTATTCAATGCACCACATTTTCCCATAAAAACTGTCACTGAAACAACACCTTGACCTTATATCCACAGGACATCATTTGGCTAAAACTTCCAGTTTCTCAGTTTAATAATGAAAGACAACACAAAGTTTAGGTTCTTTTGGTAGTTGGAAGAGACCTGCTGGAACAGCCCAGGGATCAAGGTATTAATCTCTGAACAGTTTAGAATTGGATAAATTACATTCTGACTTCTGTGCTACCAAATTGATCTGCAAATCATATTCCATCTCAAACGGTAATGAATTAAGGCTAAAGTGACTGTAAGAAAATTACTATAGGGTTCACTTTCTGTAAAAATTACTGTTCACATCTAAAGCAGACATACAGTATCTACCGACGACTAACAGAAGCTGGGTATATAGAAAATGACTTCTCAAAAGCAGAGGGATACCTACTTCCTGCTGCAAGTGTCATGCATTATCACTCTTCAGTATTCAGCAGTGTTGGGATAACTGTCTAGAAAGTTTTCCTGAACTACAGAGTACACACAACCACTTCAGCTAATTATTAACTTTAATATGGGATTTGTTGAGGGCCTGACTGGAAAATATTTGGACAGTTCCAGTGACTTGAGAGTTACAGAAGGCTTTAGAGGAGGCTTTTGTATAGCAGTGTAAGTAGCTGCAGTATTTCCTGGATTATTCATTTGTTAGGTAAGAATAAAAATTCTATTACACAGTTTTTAGAGTTTGGTCTAGTTTTGAAATCCCAAGTTCAACTTCTCTTCTATTGTGCTGTGTATTAATTCCCAATTAATGAAAACTCCAGTGAAGCTGGCTACGATAAGTGTAAATCAGTGAAAAGGGATGAAAAGTTGGTAACAGTAGGCCAGGCAATCAGTGAGTAGCTAGAACTACTAGGAGCACTAAAAAAGTATAATTTAATTAGGAAAAAAATATACTAAGTCTTATTAATGGTAAACTGCCAGTCATATGCAAAAATGGCTTTAGTATTCAGAACAGAATATATTTCACTTTTTTAAAGAAGCAGGATAAGGCATTCCAGTCTTACAAGATTGAAAGCAAAATATCTTTTCCTCCATATGTATCTAGCAAGGATATAAAAATTGAGTACACTACTACTAATGCATCTTAAAAATCACATTACAAAGTCAAAAACTCAGAATCTAGTTTATCACATGATTAGAGATTTCCTCTGGAGTTTCATTGCTGTATATCATCATCTTGAAGAGTATCAAATAGATCTGAGTGCAGCAATTTTTAGACACTTTGAGTAGTGCCTTCCTTTTCTTTTAATCCTGTTGACGTTGAATATTTATGGAGTAGGTTGCTCTCTGATGCACACAGTTTCAGGATCTACCCAGAGGATACTTTGAAGCAAGCTATAAGCAGTGCTTTGTGTTTCTAGTCTAATTTCTACTCCTCAGCTGAGACAAGAGAAATTGCCTTCTTTGTGTGCATATGACTCACTCAGGGGCCCAGCCTGAAATTCTGAAGTGTGATGCATCACTCTTGTTGCATTCTCTATTTTAATGTCCTCATATAGCCTTGTGAAGTTCAGCAAGGCCAAGTGAAGGTTCTGCATCTGGGTCAGGGCAGTCTCCAGTATTAATACACACTGGTGGATGAATGGATTGAAACCATCCCTCTGAAGGTCTTGGGAATATTGGTAGGTGAAAAATTAGACATGAGCCAGCAATCTGTACTTGCAGCCCAGACAGCCAACCATACTCTGGGATGCATCAAAAAAAATGTGGCCAGCAGGTCAAGGCAGGTGATTGCTGCTCTGCTCTGCTGAGACCCCACCTGCAGTGCTGCATCTAGCTCTGGTGTCCCATGCACAAAAAGGACGTGGATGTCTTGGAGCAAGTCCAGAGGAGGGCCACAAAAATGACCAGAGGGCTGGAGCACCTCTCCTGTGAAGACAGGCTGAGAGAGTTGGGTTGTTCTGCCTAGAAAAGAGAATATCTTGTTGTGACCTTTGATGTATAAATGGGGCTTATAAGAAAGATGGAGAGAGACATTTTTACAAGGCCTGTTGTTACAGAACAACAGTTACTGGTTATGAACTAAAAGTGACTGTATTTGATATAAGCAAGAAATTCTTCATCATGAAGGTGTTGCGACACTGGCACAGGTTGTCCAGAGAAGCTGTGGATGCCCCATCCCTGGAAGTGTTCAAGCCCAGGTTGGATGGGGCTTTGTGCAGCCTGGTCTAGTGGAAGGTGTCTCTGTCCATGGCAGGGGAGCTGAAACTAGATAATCTTTAAATGTTCCAACCAAAACCATTCCATGATTTTATGACTCCATACAAGTAGACCAAATGAGAATGCCATGAACAATCTGAATTACAAGAACTCCTGGAAGTTTTGGAAGATTTGTCAAATCTGATTTTGAAGAAGGATGGAACCAAGGTTAAAGTTTGGTGGAGGTACTCATACTGAAAATTTCAGCTTAAATGCTTAGTTGGGGAAAATCCTAGTATGTGACTGAAAACAGGGTTACAGAATGGTAAATCATTAGACAGACCTGTCAGTATTCATCACATCCAGTTTAAACTATCAGGTCAGTCTAAGCAGTTGTAGTCCTTCCCCTGGTTCTCCAGTATTGCTGTCAGATGAACTCCATAGGAACCAGCACTTTAAAGAGTAATGGCATTATTATAATTTTCATTTTTATATAGAGATTATTATGAGGCAGCTTCAGTCCCATTTTTCTGGTGATAGAGTACATTCAGTGTGTGGAATTTAGCTGTTAAATTACAGCTATGGAAATTTCCAGGGGGGAAGAAGCTAACAAAATAAGTAGTTTTCTCTGAACACTGCAGGAGCAGTACATGATCACACATCTATGCAACCAACTTTAGTGGAAAAGTAATTCTGAAATTAGGTCATTCAACAGGGAGCAGAATTTGTATTTAATTTTTGTATTTGACATCATAGACTGAGCTCTTTCTGTAGCAACACCTTTGAGACTATTCCTGCTGATGTTTATTCATGATTTTGAAGAATGACAGTGGATTTCTGCTAATGCTTCCTTCCAATTTAGAGTGTTTTTAAACATCTGTTTCTTCCAGATTGTCTTTTTAACTTCTGATACTTCTCACTGTGCTTGTTTTTTTGATTTGTTGGGGTTTTTTTTGTTTGTTTGTTAGTTTGCGCTTTTTTTGTGCAGTTTCTACATTTTTTCATCAGCCATTGCAATATTCTTGCCCATCCATTTTTCTTTGGAGAAACAAACTCCTAAACTGCAGGGCATTGGTAGTGCCTGCTTCTTGTGGACACACATCCCGAGATACGGGTTGGGTAAAACAGGCAGGCACACAGCAATATCGATTGCTCCTACATGTTTTGTTCTATATACAAGTACTGTTAGGAGCTTTCAAAGGTGTTGAAGGAACTCTAATGGAATCTCAGCTCATGAGATACCCTCAGCTTCCTATCTATATTTACATCCTCCTGCACAATCAGCCAGCACAGTTAAGGTGACAAACTTCACAGTGGGCTTGCAGCAGATTAAGTTTGGTGGTGGGAAGTGTTTGCTCATACTTCTGTTCTAGGTTCATGCTCTGGGTAACTTTACATGTAATGCTTACTTTTCAGGTACTGTTTGTATTGAGATTCTTTTTGCAATTTATCAAGGCTGGAAATTAATCTGAGAAGATCCAGTCCTACTACACTTAGGAGATTGTCTGCAGAGAGAAGAATCAGCTCTGTTCTCTGAATAACTCCTTTCTCAGTGCTTGCTTTCTTCTCACCCTAGTCTTTGCTGAAGCATTTTCTGCAATTCCTGTAGTGTTGTGTGCAGGGTGAAAGCCAGATTAGTTATGTCACAAAACCTAAACTAATCCTTGAGGTCTGTTTGGGCTCGTGTTAATGGATTTTGTGCGAGAATGTTACAGACGTGTGAGCAAACAGACTGCAAAACACAATGCTGTAAATAAAGCTGCAGACCTTGAGGGCTGCAGTGTTTCTCAGGCTGCCTTTACCCAGAGCCAGAGGGCTCCTGCAATTCATTTTGCTCCCACTTCCTCCTGGGGGCCAGCTCTTTTTAAAGCAAATCAGGACCAATAAGGCCTGCCTAAAGCAACCAGAGGGCTCAGTCTGCTGAATTTCGTACCTGCAGGTAGGAAAGGCAAAGTAAGATAGCCTGTATGGTAAAGAGAGAGACATCAATTCTTACTTGAAAATAAGGGACAAAGGTGCAGTCAAAAGTCTGTAGCAATATTCATAAATTGTACCAGGAAGAGCTACCCACTAATGAGAAGTTAGATGGTCTTCACTGTTTTCTATGGTGATGTTTTGCTTTTGCTAATTCTCTTCCTTATATAATTTTCTAGCATATCAAATACTAATTACAAATTATAATTATGCAGCACTATTCTTACCCAGCAGCAAACTCAGCCAGGATAGTATGAAATGAAGCTGCAAGCAGTTTCTCATTAAGGAAAATGCAATTTTCTGTGTTACTGCTGTGGGAGAATGTTGCCATATCTCAGCTGATGCCATCCACTGTTCTAGACCATCTTCTTTGGTTATAATGGTGATAAACCCATGTTGTTGCGTGTGGGGTTTTGACTGCACCTGTTTGCAGACTCAGGTAATTACGCTCTTTTGTCTAATTGCTTATTTATGGATGTTTTGCTCACATGTTTTAAGCAACACTATTTGATTGCAACCCTAATGGCAGGGTTCCCCTCTCATAGTCACTCTGTAACACTCGGTTTGTCTGATTGCTGCAGGTGGAAACAATAGGTGATGCGTACTGTGTTGCAGCAGGGCTCCATAAGAAAAGCCTTAGTCATGCCAAAGCCATTGCCCTGATGGCACTGAAGATGATGGAGCTTTCAGAAGAGGTTCTCACTCCAGATGGAAGCCCTATTAAGGTAACCCCTTTGTCCTTTATTCTCAGCTAGTCAGTGGTACACGGACCAGATCCATTTCACTGTGTTCTGTCGGTAGAAATCCGTTTACTGCTAGAGAATTTACGTCTGCATCAGCATGTCTGCAGCTCTGATGGGCCATGTGCCTCTTTTCCAAATTGGTGTAAACCTGCATAAAAGAAGAATCTGTATACTGCCTGCTGTTTCTCACTGTTAATGTGCTTTCCTTCCATACTGTGCCATTTCTGTCCCCTACTTTGGTGCAGGAGGGGGAAAACCAGATACCCTTTTGTAGCATTTTTTGAGTTCCTCTGCTGTTCTGCTTCTTTTGGTCCTATACCAAAATATTAAAGAGTACCATTCTGAAAAAATATGTCAAACTATGGATCTTGAAGAAAATTCTTTTAAAGCTTCATGTGAATTTTCACTGAACACAGAATAAGCATTAAAAGACTGAAGATATTGAAGATATCATTTTCAGTTTTGATGTAAGACTATTTCCTAGAGATATTAATTTAATCTTACTAAAATACATGGTTTTGATTAATTGTATTTGTTTTTCCAATAACTATAGCCAATTAACATGTGCTAACTACACTGGTATGTGCTTGTCCAGAGCCTCTTCATATTTTCACTTTTTTTTGAGCCATTGCTTCAATTGTAGGGAAATTTTGAAGGTTTATGTTTTACTCTGAGACTCACTTTTTGTGATTGTTTTCATTACCACTCATTATTTTTCAGAAAATTTCTCTTATTTTCACTGTCTGCGTAAGACAATCTGTAAAAGAAAGACTATAAATGCATTGCAGAGGAAATATGCATAGAAAAAAATGCTGGGAATAACCAAATATTTTCAAAAAGTGCTAATAAACCTCCTTTAAAATTCAGAAGAAAAAGGTCAGTTCATCATGCTCATACTGAAAGCAGAGGTACTGAGAAGCTCATCATCATGTCTTAATTGTTTTGCCTTCAGTTTAGGTGTAATAGATTTCAGGGCAGGAGGGATGGTGATACCGTAGAATATTGTTACCTTTGTACCTAACTGGAAGTTGTGCTTAGAAATAAAGCTTATCTTTCATAGAGGCATAATCTGATTTGCTTTAAAGTTTATTAAGATTAGAATTCCTCTCAGATTAATATATTTATCCTGTAAACTATTGCAATAAGGACTTTTGGAGAAGTCTACTTTAGTTTGTCCTAGTTTAGATGTCTACTCTAGGATGAGATGAATAACGCCCTAAAAATGTGTGGTTTTTCAGTTGTTTGTAGGGGAAATCTGTGGACTTAACCTAAATGTAGATGTCTGCTGTGAGCGTCTACACTCTGTCACAGGAGTCCTCCTACAAATGGCAAGGAATGAATAGCTTTTCCTAGTGGTTATGTCAATGATCATCACAGTTAAAAGCATGCACATTATTTATTAATTCAGTTGGCATGACTTTTGCCTTCCAGACAATGTTAAATTGGCTGGAGTGATCCCTATTTTTATTAGTTGAAAGTTTTTCACTTAAAAAAAAAAGACATAAAGGGGCCCATTGTGCCACAGATTCCCATTAGCAAATATTCCATGTGCATAAAATTGTCTTGAAGCAGCATCAGGGGAAGTTCAGATTGGATATAAGGAAGATGTGGTCAAGCACTCAAACGAGGTTCTCGGGAAAGTGGCCATGGCCCCAAGCCTGTACATGCTTAGGCAGTTGGACAGTGCTCCTAAATATATGACTTAACTTTTAGGTTGCCCTGTGTGAAGATTTATGGAATATATGTATTTTCTAAATTACTTTGCTGGATGTATTTTGTTGTCATCTCAAGGCTGAATTCACCAGAATGCAAGGATTTACTTTTTGTGATTCTTGAAATGTTCATCCCTGTGATAGCAGTGGATATCTTAGTAAATGAATGAATTAAAAAGATACCATATCACATAAACAGGAATTTAGGATAAGATTTTCACCTATTAAGTGCACTGGCACATGATCTAATGAGGCTTGTTATATGGGTACACAGTTATCGTATGAAGGTATTCATTGTAGTGATCACAAAAATAACTTGTTTGTACACTCATGTAGACTTCGTGAAAAATCTGCCCCTTAGAGCAATGCTAGTGCAGGCAGTGAGCAGTGATGGACCTGGGGATGGTGGCCAGGTGTATGAAGCAGGTCTGGTTTATATCCAGATGCTACTCCCTGCTCTGAGTCAGAGCTCATAGCACACTGATGAGAGTACCACAAGGGTGCAGCTGACACATACTTGGGCACTTGGCCCTTCCAGCAGAGCCAGAGGCAGCACAAATGCACGAGCAGGATGGAGACTCTGTGCCAGCAGTCCCTGTACCTGTGTGAACAGCCTGGGACTTGAGGGGTAATGATAAATAAATAAAACTGTTATTCTGCAGAAGGAGAGAGTAAGCTGTATTATAGCAGCACCCACAAACCCTATCATTGGTGTTGCAACACAGCCTGCCTTCTTAGGAAGAAATATTTGTAACAGAAAATGAGCTGATCCTGTGAGTGATGGAGAAGGCTTCAGGTCCCTGTGTGATTTTTTTTTTTTAACTCAGTTCTACTAGAGGCAAAATCCCATTACTTTAGAATGAGCTAAGGCCTTAGTACAGTAGAGGGACTTTTGCTGCAGACACTGCATGTGGAATTTGATACTCATTTTTATCTTTTCAGCATAGAATTTTATTTTGGAAACACTCTTTTGATTTATATTCTGTACAACTCATTGTATGTAGTACTTTATGACTTTAGTCTGAAAATATTGATTTAAAATTGCCTCCTACATTTAAGTGAGTGTTACTTGAGTTTAGGATGTGATTTGTATTTTACTACATTTTTTTAAGATAAAATGGAACTACATTAATTTTAATAGCTAGAGATAATAGTGTAAGAAGAATTCTCCAGGGCACTGACCTTCAGAGAAAGGTTGCAGTGCAGATATGGAATTCCTGAGAATATTATTACTCAGTTAACTTTTTATCATGCTTCAAATCTTACCTAATTAATCAATGTGTGGTATATGTCCCAAAGAAAGAGAAAGACCTCCTTTTCAGCTTTTTTTTTCAGAAGGGCTGCTGTGACAGAACATACCTGGTTTCCACTAATGAGATTTACCAAGAGAAAATTATCTGCTTATTTTTGTAGTCTATGAAGGTTTATGTAATAGGGTCATGAGGAGATAAGAACTGGGAACTCACAGAGGAAAAGTAAATGATTTACATGAAGCTGCTGAAATTAACTACAGTTATTTAGATTAATTGTGTGCAGGTGTTCTTGTCTAAAACATAAAGGTTGAGCCCTGCCACACCAATTCAAAACACGTTGCAAAATGTTCTGCTACAGCAGAAAAATGTCCTGTATATTTGAAATTCTTTATGTTACCATAACGTGAGAATTAGACCTGTAAATACTGTAATTCCAAACTGAAGCAAATACATACCCTCACTTTTTTTTTTGCTCATTTTCTAATTACTAGTTTGTGAAATACTCTAAACAGAGTAGTGCAAAAATTTCTAGCTGGTACTGGCTTCTATCTGATTAATTTATTCCCAGGTGAGGTAGGTGGGACCTTGCATTTGCACGGCACATAGTCAGGTACTCAGCTCAGTTGTTTCTTTATTATCAAGATAGAGCACTTGACACACTTGAGGCTTCTAACCTTCAAATGTGCATTGCCAAAGCTATTTTATTATTGGCTTTGTAGGCTGCACTCAAACAGTGTAGGCATTAACATTATCTAATTTCAAACACTGACAGTGTGAACAGGTATGGCTAAATTTGTTACTGTAGCTCCCTCTTAAATGAAGAAAGTAAATTTAGTCTGTATTCATCTGGCATGCTTGCAGTGTCTACTTTATAATGAAATATATGAATTAATATTTGTCAGGTAAGTCCTACCTCAGCAGTGAGCAGGTTAATGACCTCTCAGGGTGGGTGATCCCACTGGAAGGAGCTGAACTGAAACAGAGGTTCACAACTTTGGTCAGTCACAGCTTTTCCATTTGAATTTTAGATGTGATCCAGACTTTCTATACTTCATCTTTCCATGTATAGATGACAAATAAATCTTTATAGGAAGAACTATTAGTTTAGCATGTCTAAGATGTATGACCTAAACTTGCAGCTGCATTAGTTTTGGTTTATGTTGTCTATTTGAATACCTGTGATCATGATGACTGAAACAATGAAAGCCTGAGTTTGATAAACCTCTAATCTCTGCTTGCCAAGTGGTAAATTTTAACTAGCATGAACTCTGACTCGTGAGTAAGGGCACAGAAGAGTCAAAAGGGCTCTGTGGATTGTAATGGCTTATGGCCACAGTGAATGACACACTTTTCTAAATAACATAGAAATGGGCAATGAATTCTGGAGTGCATAGCATCATCGGCTGGTTCATTAAGTATTCCCCTTTGTATTTCAGTGATATGCCACTTGGGTCCAGGACACAAGTAGGAAGTGCCAACATTTGTTTGTATAAATGGAATTTTTAATTTTTAAGTGAAGGGACCATTCCCAAAAACAATGAGAGAGAGTAGCAAGTGTTGTCTGTTTAATCCTTTTCAGAGTTTCTTGCCTTGGTTATTATTCAGATTGTGGTGTGCAGGTTTTATAGAAATTTAATGGTTCTGTCCAAAGGTACATCTTTACATAAGCAGGAAAAGGTTGTCTGGTTTCGTTTAAGTTATGAAGGGCTGACTGCTGATGCAGGCATTCTCATCAGCCCTGTGTGAAAAGCTGCTGCATTACTGCAATGCTCTTTGCTCCATCTGTGGTCTCCTAGCAACTTTGCCGTGTACCTAATGTCTACATCAGACTCTAGGAGGTATATCATATCCTACTTCAGCCTCCAGAACTTGAAATTAGAAATATCCTTGTGTTGAAAGAAAAAATGAGAAACAGTTCCACAAAAGAAATCTTTGCATTAAGAGACTTTCAAGAGCTTGTAGTTTCACAGGTTTACCAGCATTAGAGGATCACAACAGCTTTGGGGAGCATGCAGAGCTGCATGTCAGGGAAGCTTGGGACTTTTTCTTGGCAGCATGCTTGGGAGATGGTGAGGCAAAGTCAGCCCTGATGATGATTCTCTGGACGTGGGATAGTTCATGACTGTACTTCCTCAGTTTGGCCCAGTGTCTCTGGAAATGCAAAACGAGAGGAGCTGATTGAAGCACATTTCCCCAGGAATGTGGGAAATTGTGTTTTTTTAGACTGCTCTAAGAAAATTCACTTTCCTCAGCCCTCCAGTCGTTTTCACTCAACTGCTTCCTTTTGTGTGATTTTAATAATAATCTTTAAAAACCCCAGACCACACCCATTATTTGCAACTACCTTTGTTTGAAGGGACTTTGTCAAATACAATGGTATGTTACACCCACTGTAGGACAGTGTTACTGCTTGTGTTGCAGTAATAAGGCAAAGTGGGGTTTATATGGCTAGTAGGTGTACAGCAGCAGCTGTGTGTAAGAAACTGGTCTGAAAAGTTAGACTGGCACTTAGTGTGCTGAAGAGGGAAGTTTCCCAAAGGGTTGATCATTCTTTCAGATGGTACTCATTTCAGTTCTTAGGTGAAGTCTGCAGTAGATGCTAAAGAGAATTTTTCAAAGCTACGAGGACTTGATTCTGCACAACGTAAGGATCCGTCTTCCCATGCAGAGGCAGGATACTGGGATTGGCAACCCAATGTAAGCCCATCTTGAGTAAACTAGAAAGTTATGAGGATATTTTTTTAATGACTGCTGGGAGAGAGAGACCTAAAAGACAAGCAAGGAGCTAATTAATAACGTGAGGATCAGCTAAGAAGAGGTTTTGTCATTCTCCTCCCATGCCACGTGCTCTGACATTTTGTCTCGGGCAAGTAGGAAGCGCAAGTGCCATTCCATCTATTCTTGTCTCTGTGGCAGAGGTAAAGCACACTTGTAGAAACCAGGGTAGTTACCCCGGGCACCTAGTGAACTTTCCCACAGTTGATCAGTTCACAGTAATTACTACATGTTCACAGCTCTTTGACTCACAGTGTGTAGATCTAGCTGTGTATGGAACTGCCTCTGTAATTCAGTCATAGTTCTGTTCCTTAAGGAATACTAAGCCTTGCTGTGATGGCTGCACCTAGCTTGTAGGTGCCTCCTAGCTTTTTCCTGGTGCCTCACAGTGAGCAGATACTTTCATTTCCTTCTCTAGGTGCTATAAGTACATGCAGAGGAAAAACCAGCAAGGATTTCAAGGTTTAGATCCCTGCAGGGGCCACAGGATATGCAGCTGGGTTGTGGGGTTAGCTTTAAGGTCGCAGTGTGACATCTCCCACGGTTCAGCAGTCATTCCAGACACAAACGCCTCCAACTAATGCTCCAGATGTCTGGCTAGTAGTAGAACTGGTTGGGAATTTTCCACAGAAAATACTTTTTGGCTGAGAAAACTTTATGATAAGAAACAAATTATTGGGCACATCTACCAGATATTGTTAAATCACTGATCAAAACTCACTTCAGAGTAATAAATACCAATAGTTGCTGGGACAATGACCTGGGGAAAAAAACCCCAGAACTCTCTTTACTCTTTTTAAAGAGAGTAAAGCATTGAACTTGTGATCTTTGAGGAAAAAGACCTCTGCATTCTCATTTATCTAGGATGGAAGATATCCTATGATACAGTTTTGCCCCTGGGCTTGGGTTGGGACATTTTTTGCAGCTGCCAGAACCTCACGTTCTGGCTTTGACTTACAGTCAGTGGAGGACTCCCATGCTGAAGCTGAAATTTTCTGTTGTTATAATTTTACATTGACTCTTCAGATAAAAGTAAGCAACAATAACAATAGAAACATAACCCACCAGGTGAATAAGTAATTAAATCTAAGGTGTATATAGCATTTCAAAAGCTTGATATTGTTGCATCTTTATGAAGGGAAGAATAGACAGAAAACTAAAGTTCTAGAATTGCAGCGTGTACAACGATGTTACGTGTTTGTATATGGTAGAGACATAAAATTTGAAGTAATTCATGAATGTTTAAAGAATTAGGCTAGGGAATCCAGGCTAGCTGAGTGCTGAAATTTTATTTCTCCTAAGTCCTAAATGTATGTTCTCTTCTTCCATTGGTATATTTCTTGTCATATAAAAATTTAAAAGTCAGGTTTCCACTATACTACAAGAGTATTTTTTCTTATCTCCTGAGATGGAGAAGAGATGAAAAACATTACACAAAAATTGAAAAAAAGTAATGATATGAAAATACACAAGCCTGCAAGGACTCAGAGAAGATAAGCAGTAATACACTGAGAAACAGCACAGACTATGCATAAAAACAGTGCTTGATTGCCTTTTATGCAGTAAGCATGACCAGAAAATGCTAGGCTTGAATTGGTACCTCACTGGGTTAATAGGCACAGGTGATCCCAGGGGCCTCAGAGGGAGGTGCAGAGATGAAAATGCCATGCCCTTTGAAGCTGTAGAGGTGGTTGTTACCTCAGTGTCCAGCTGCTGAGGTGCTGTCAGGCAGCTGCCGCCCTGTGCTGCACTGTGTCTGCCTCTCCCTTCAGTGACCGAGCTGTCAGCTGCTGCTTTGTGCTTTGCCTGCCTGAAAAGCCTCTTCTGTCCAGTGCTGGTGATACTTGTTTACTGCTGTAATCTCAGTTATGTACATTGGCTTTTCTAAACTGTACAATATTAAATCACTGATACCCAGTTTATGTCTCTCTTCCAAGGGTCTCAACAGTTTAGTCACCTAATCCAAATGGTTTACTTTACCTGGAGTCACAGTCTACCATAAATTGTACATTTCAGCAGTGAATAGGGCAAATCTACTTCATCATTTGGTCTGAACCTCCCCTAGAAGAAAGAGATGGTATTATACCATCTTACAGTGTGCAGGCCTTACAGTGTGCAAAAGTAACACATCCTCCTGGATAATGTGGCTTGGGCATCTGTGGGCTAGGTGACAGTGCTAACATAGCTCCTTCTTTCACCCAGATGCAGCCTGGAGAAAAAGATTCAAGAAAGAGCCTTGTCCCGTCTACTCCTCCTCCCCTCTCCCTTGTCTGCTACTGTATGAGTAGTTTTGGATAAAGTGCACCTGGAAATACAAAACCAAACAAAAGAGAGCTGAGCTGCCTGCAGTGTTTTGTACTGGATGGATTCCATTACACATTTGAAGGGCATTGTTCCCCTCTCCATGACCTATTAGTTCTCTTGTCCCTTTAATGTAATTTTTCTAGGAGGATTATGCTCACTGGTAGAAAGATGCAAAGCTTTTTCACGTTGCAAGGAAAAGCACCTTGGTTCTCGTCCTCTTTCCTGACCCTGGATTACAAGCAGATCCTTGCACTGAGTCCCAGAGGAGCTGCCTGTGGGTTGTCTCATGGAAATCAGTGCCTTTCTCAACCCCGCTGGGTAATCCTGTAGAAATGTTAACCTTTATGCAGATCTGGCTCAGTACTCTGGCATCCACAGTTCCAGCATTTTTAGGAGCAGCTGCCAGCATCTGCTCTGCAAGCTTAAGAAGAAGAAAGTAGATTTGTTAGTGGCAGTTTGCTACTTGACTTCCCCCATTCTCTCCAATACGCACAGTTCAGAGAAGAAAAATCAAAGTCTGCAGTTTTAAGCACCAGTTAAAAAACTCTATGGCATAACTGTTGTCATTATTCTGAGCTAAACAGTGAGTCATTACACTGTGCTATATTTGAGTGAACGGTTCAAATAGAGGGTGGGTGCTGGAGGATTATACTTGGCCTTCTTTTTGAAGCTGACAAGTTCAGCAACATTGTTCAACGGTTTCAGAATAGTTTAGTTCCCTAAGGAAGAATGCATTTCCTGTCATAACTAAATCCATAAACTAAATGTTTCATGGTATTTCAGCTTCCTTTCATATGAGACATAGAGTATTTTGGAAAAAATGCCAATACTTCTGAGGGATTTGCAACAGCCTTTTCTGTTCAAATGCCTCCTTTAAATCTAAACTAGGGTAAAAGTAATTCAATGCAATTAATCCTCTTCAGAGACTTTATGTTGAATAATTTGAACTTTTTTTTAGCAAAACAGTCTCCATATTTATATTGGATTTTGGTTTTGCCTTAGTATTTTAAAAAGAGAGGAGAGGCAAAAACTTTAGTTTTTAATGGAGGAGTAGGGAAAACAAGGCGCAAATAATGGGAGGATGTTCAGTCCTACCATGTGACCTATTTGATTGCGTCAATAAAAAGAAAGGGGAAACCGGTATAAGGAAAAGTGGATTAGAATATACAAGGATTTTTCCACCTGGCAGAACTTGGAGGGGTCGAAGTGATCACTATCCTGAAGAAAGACCTGTTCTTTGTCTGGCTTTAGAACTTCATTCCAGGAAAATAATCAGCTCTGAGAAAGAGGATGAGAAGAGATGTATTTCTGAGACCTCATTTTACCCTCCTGCAAAATCTCCATGCCATAAAGCAGAAGCACTGGATAATTTCTTGCTGACATACAGTTTTCCTAGATGAATAAGATAAGATAATTCTTGACATTTAGCTAAATATTCTAATGCCTTATTTTAATATCTAAAATGCCCAAAAGCTATTAGAACAAAGTTATCAAAAGTTATCATAAGTTATCAAAATCACAGAACAACCTTTAAGGTTGGAAAGGATTTCAGAAAATCAGCTGGTCCAATCTTTTGTGCCCAGATGACATTATTGAGCACCCTGTTCAATGACAGCCTGAACACCTCCACTGATGGGGACTTCACCATATCCCTGGGGATGTTGTTCCAATGGTTGTTCTCACTGTAAAGTATTTCTTTCTTATGCTGAGATGAAACCTCTCTTGGTGCAAGTTGTACCTGTCACCTGTTGTCATGTCCATGTGTCCTCTGAGACTTTCTGTCTTATTTGTATCTGCCCTTTTAAGTACTGGAATACTGTGATGAGTTTCCTCCCTGAGGTGTCTCTTCTGTGGGGAGAAAAGGCCCAGCTCCTTCAGGCTTCCCTCACAGGGCAGATTCTCCAGCCTCATGATTATCTTTGTGTTTTTCCTTTGGACACTCCAGTTTGTCTGTGTCTTTCCTGAACAGTGGTGATGTCTTAGGAATGCTGACTTAAACAGAGACTTGACAAAGCTAGAGAATAAAGTAGGTGTTTGTTGAAAGACCTTTAGGATACACCTTGGACAGGACAGGGCCTGGCCAAGGCTACAGCCAAGGTGGACTTAAAATGGTCACAAAATGGATGACCGGTCACAAGGTCTTACATTTTTATAAATTTTGGTCTATTTGCATATTGGGGTTTAATTATCCAATTACAGCTTCAGGTTGTGAGGTCCCATCCTTCTTGTTCCTTCCTTCAGGCCACCGTTGTTTATGCTTTTGGGCCTGAAACTTCTACTCATTGTTCTTAGACTTCACCTGGAAAGGGGTTTGTTTGGTCTCCCTACTCTCTGAAGAGAGCCCACCAGCACCTAATATGAGGCTCAGAACTACACCCTTAGGCAGCACAGAATCTGAAAATCATGAAGGCTAAAACTTAAGGCATCAGTGGGGCCAGCACTGGGCATGGTGCTCTGATGCAGCCTGACAAAGGCCGAGCAGAGTGGGATGGTGACATCTCCATCTCTGCCAGTGATGCCCCTGTAGATGCAGCCCAGGATCCAGTGTGCCTCTGTTGCTGCAGCAGTGCACTGCTGACCCTGCCAGCCTGACCTCCAGATTCCTTTCAGCCGGGCTGCTTCCCAGCCACGCAGATCCAGACTTTACTGAGCTCTTTAATTATTCTGGCCCAGGTACTGTGATGGTAGGTTTACATTGTTAAAATTTGATGTTCATCTGGGAGACGTAACATGTTCTTTACAACAGCATGTATTTTCATTTTCCTGTAGAAGTAGTGACACTTCTTACAAAAATTTTAATGGAAAGTGAGTAATTAAATCCCTATGTGCCTTTCTGAAAATTTGTCGTTTCTACCATCTCTCTGTAGAATACCTGTTTTTCTTTCTGTGACAACTGACTTTGTAGTAGGTCCATTTGTGCTGCATTTTAAAAAATGGATGAAAAAAATTAGTAAAAACCTTTACCAGAAGAAAACGAATCCTAAAAATAGGGAGATGTTTTAACTGCCATACAATTCTTTGGGAAAGGGACTAACTGCTGTTGTTACTGCTTTACTACAGTAATTTCTGCATAGTGGCACCCACTCTGTAGCCACAAAAAACACTTTGCAGAATTAGAGTTATTGTTTCCTTTGGGAACATCAATATGATTTACTTAAAAGAAGCAGACTGTTACAAGACCTTAACTTGAAGAAATCTTTTCTTTTTCTTGACTGTGACAACAAATACATAATATGAAATGACGCATGTATCTCCCTGTTATTCCAATAAGTTATTCTGTGAATTTTTTTGTCTTTAGTAAATGCAATGACCTCAAGGTGTTATGTTAGTAAGAAAATTATTGAGCTTTCTGGTCTGAAAATCAGGCATCTGGGGGGCATTTCAAGTAGGACAATGAAAACCACTACCATTCCAATCTTTAAAGTAGAACAGTATACTCAAAAAGTTGTATTTGTAGTCCACGGTTATAAGACTTTGATCTTTTATTTATTTGCTATTTCTGTTTGCAGCTGTGTATGTTTTTTATCTTTCCCAATTTACAGACCTCGTTGTATAGGCTGTCTTGGTTACTGCACCTTCCTTATAATGTTTTAAAAATGTGTTCAAGCACACTGGTTGCTTGAACTTAGAGAACAGTTTCATTATTCAGTTGTCTTTTTGACCAAAATGCATATTTATTTAAATGCAGTCCAGTGTTTATAGATAATTTCAAATCTGATTTAGCTAACTGTACCTTTGTACATGTGAGTGGTTCGGGAGCTGAACTCAAGTCCTTTTACTTAAGTAGAAAATCTTTTGCATTTAGCAACCTTTGTCCAGACTTGGATTTTCTGAGGAGAAACTGTCATATCTGACTATCGGTTCATAGATACTGAAAGGGATATAAATATAGAAAGACTGAACAGTTTCTTCTCTATGTTACAAGTCTATTTGTCTTCAAGAATTTGCTCATGGTGGTTATTCTTAACTTATATTCACCAAGACAACATGAAAATTAGTGACCCTTTTCCTATATAGACTCTGAAACGCTAATTAATTTAATTTCAATACATGCTGATTTTAGCATGGACAAAGTATTTTTGTAGGATGAAGACAGGTTCATTATTTCTGACTCCAAAATATCAGTCTCCTTCCACCATGAGTAATGACTTTTTCAAAGGTAAAAATTAAAGATGACATGGAGTTCAAACTTAGGGGATTTGTTTCTGTATGTGCTTATCACAAAACTTCACATCTCTTAGGAAGCTATTTGATGTTCAAATTTACTGTCTCACTTAAACTTCAGTAAGAACAAAACATGATTGCATCCTGTTTGGCACTCCCTGGAACCTTTTCTCTATCATAACTAGAAAACAATCTTCAAAGGCTTCAGTGAATCCTTCATTTGTGCCATTTGTCTCCAGGGTACCATCCATTGCATACTGGGCTCTCTGTTATGTCTGCTTCCAAGGCCACAGTACTGGACTAGATGGACTTTGGTCTGATTCGGTACAGTTGTTCTTACATTCTTATCTAATTTATTGCCTGTTCCTAGTCACAGATCTCTGCAGCTAAATGTCAACTCCTTTTTCTGAAGGAATGACATATTTAATAGCTAGGATAGCTCAGATAACAAAAAACAAGAAAAATTCTGTCTGCTGTGACTGAGATCATGGTATCTATTTCAGTGTGGTTACCCCACAGATTTTTATAGAATAGAATCATAGAATTGTGGAATTGTTTATGTAGGGAAAAACTTTAAAGATCATCAAGTCCAACCATTATCCCAGCACTGCCAAGTCCACCACTAGACCATGTCCTCATGGTTTGTTTATACATTGCTATTTCCTCCTCAACAAACTCGTAGGAAGCTTATGAAATTGCTAGTCATAAAAATATTGAGGACACTATAACATCCTTCTTCTGTTCTCAGAACTTTCATGACTTCTGGGCATTTGCCAAAGAATTTTCAGCTTTTTTATTTTTCATGAGCTCTTCCTTGATGTTTGCCATTTGTTGCATTGCGTGTACTGGTTACCTAAATTATGTGATGTTCTTGCTCTCTGGACAGAAGAAAAGCTTTTGAGGCATGAGAATGAATGGCAAATAGCTGAATAATAAAGCCTACTCTTGTTCACACATGAAGGCTATTGTTTACAGGAGACGAGATTAATTTTGCTAAGATCTGTTCCCTTGTGAACACATTGAATAAGTTTTTTGGTCTGACTGTTGATGACTAAAAATAAATGAACACCCATTCAGAATCAGTGTGATTGTTTACAAATGGAGAAAGGCTGTGTTCCCACAGTAAAACTGTCTCTCCAGGTGTGTCTTCACAAACTTAGGGAGCCATGCTCTACAAACTGCAATCTGTAAGACAGTTCAGAGTTTCCGGTCTGGTTTTCAGTGAGGCTAAGCATTGCATCCTGGAGAGTGGTAGTATAGGGTTCCACTTCCCTTCACTTAGAAGTGTGAGGTAGGTGTATTTCATGCTTGTTGCTGGTTTTAGCAGTTTTGCAAGAAGAGCCACCTGAGGTTTCTTTTTCCATTTGTTTTTGGTGAAATATTTTGCTCATATTAAAGCAAGCATTACTGTAAAATGCTTTGTTTTTATGGTTTGGGCTTTTTTTTAATAGATTAGGATGTCTGGTAAGACAAGAAGTTATTAAGAGCAGTCAGTGTTTAAGGGGAGTGAGAAAAACCGAGCTTAGCCTCTATGGCTTACATTAGAAAAATGTGAGCGTCCCACACTCCATATGAGGGAGTACCATTAATCCCCAAATAGGATAATGGCTGTTCTTGAGCCTGTCATTGTTTTGTCATTTCAGTATTGTGCCTCAGAAAAGATGTTTAAAAAATGCAATGTGTACGAAACTGAATGTTTTTCTTGCCAACCCTAACAGCAAGAATCATCATTGCACAGCCCAAAAGAAATCTAAGCTTTAAACAATGTTCTGCAAGAGGAATCAAAATGCTTTTTTGAGAAATTGGAAAGTGGGAAATAAATACATGTTTTAGAATCTCTTGTATGCTTGGTGGGCATCTGAACTCCAAAAAATTACATTGTAAATGGCTCTGTTGGAGCTGTGACCAAATTGCACCAGATGACTGCTTTTTGTTTGGTTTTCTGAAGACCAGAAAGCAATATGGACCCCTGTTGGCTTCCTGAAAGTTCTTCCTTTCTCTTCCACAAAATGGAAAAGGAATAAAAAGTCAGTAGGAAAAACAATTCCAGACAGCAAGTCTGCATGCATGAGAAATGAATAGCAGGTCTCCAGGCTGTAGAAAGCACTGAAATTTTTGGGAGGTCTGTAATACCAGTTTTTCTGTTGCGTCCATTCCAAGAACACCAGCAAAGAGCAAACCTTAACTGGAATTGTGGCTTCCTCAGTAGGATGTGTGTGTCTATGCATATGTGAATATGGGGTTGTCATCTATGTAAAAGCATTCACTTGAATTCACTCTGCTTGCAAACATTGCTAAGCCCATCTCCTGATGTGTCTTAGACTCTCATGACAATGTTATTATGAATAATCCAGATGCAACTACTTCCTGAGCATATTGACAATTTAGTTGGACCGGGTTCCAAAATGACAGCGTGACTTGTGTTCTCTCATTAGTTTGGATTAGCAGAAGTTGATACCTTTGTAACCCAGTACGATTACAGGAAATACAGTTTTCCCATGGATACTGTGACACATCTGGGATTCTTACTGGTGCATGGAAAACAGATGTGCATCTTTTTTTGTTCCTGACGTGTTTCAGTATGGGCTTAGCATAGCAAAACTTGACTGTCACTGGTCTCTTTGCTCCACACTCCTCCTCTCCCTTTCCTTTTGTTTTTTTCATTGAATTTTGCTTTTAAGTAATTTTCTATAAGCCAGATTCTCTTTTGCTCCATGTGGTTATGCTCCATGTGGTGGCCTTTAGGATTTGGAGCTACAGCATTTAAGATCACTGTGGCTTAGTATGGATAAACAGTATAGTTGTCTTTGCCATGAATGCCTGGAAGAAGGCCTGTGTTTTGTCTTGTGTCATAGTTTGAACTGCCACAGGTCCCTCTTCCCTTCCCAATTGCTGTTCTCCTCAAACCCAGGCATCCTAAGCATCCCATAGCATACTGTCCACTCACCAGCTTGCATTGCCCTCTGCTGTCCTACACTGCCTTTGACCCAAATCCTTTTCCCGGTATCTTTTGAGTCAGTGGGAGTTCACTGACAAGGTTTGAGCACTGCTCTGTGTGTAATCCAGATCTGCTGCAGCATGCTGTCAGCTGTGGGTGTCAGCACAGGGCTAACTGGGTGGAAAAGCAGTGAGCTAAATCATGTGCTGTGATGGTACCTTCTGTTTTAATCTCTCTAGGACTGCACTGAGGTGATGTCAGAAGCACCACTTGTGACCTCCACAGAAATGGCACATTTTCAAAACTGTTACTTTTAGAAATCAATTTTGGGGAAGGTTTCCAGATGTCTCCAGGCTGAGCAGAGCTTATTCTATTCTTAGGAAAAATATTTAAAAATTCATTGTATGCTAATTGTGTAATGAATTACTTCATTTAAATAAAGTCAAGGATATGTAGAGGGGAAAAAGGGACTCTTACTGTGGAGTTAGAGGTCCGGTTTATTGTCACCATATATTTACAGCCAGGAGGGCAGACCAAGGGAAGAGGAGCTGTAGTTAAGTAAGCTACCATCAGTTAGTGCCTGAAGGTTACAACAAAGCCTCCCTTCAGTCCCATGAACATTTGAGGAGTCCACTCAATGCATAGCTTTGAAAAATCTGCTGCAAAGAAAGATGACCAGAAATACACTGGAACTAAGGGACAGGCAAATATCAGAGCTACCTGCTCAGGTTTGTTCCAGTTAGTTCAAGCAGCCGTAGCAGTCTAGTGAGGGCATTACAGAACATGGAACTCAGGAGAAAGTGATATATTTTTACTTCAGAAGACTCAGAGCTGGTTGGAAGCAAGGAAGGCTGGAAAGCTATTAGTCTTCGTTTGTCATGTTCTGATGATGTTTTATGAGCACTGCCATGGTTTGTGTCAGGACAGTCCTCCTTGGACTGACCCAGCAGCAGTGCTGTGTTTCTATGGCTCAGATATCAGGTCAGAGCTGGACAAGCTTATCTTGAAAGAGCTTGGAGTCTGTGTGCCTCACTGAAGTGTACAGTGCAGGTAATAGCTTTAAAGGTATTTCAAATTTAAAAATAGCCTTTCTCAGTGTGGCAGAAATTAGAGATACAAAGAACTTTTGTTTGCTTGGCAGCATTTTCTCGTGATTAATGTGAAAGTGTACTTCCTTGTTAGCAGGTTCTTCACACATAAGCATAATTTGTAAAAAAGTCAGCATGCCTGTTGAGATACACTGTTCTATGATTTAGACAGACATTAATAAAATGCAGGAGAAGATCTGCTTCTCTTTGCTCAAATTTGCATGTTTTTCAGTTGCATGAATTTGAATGGTTTCTGATTTGAAGAAAGCTTCTATTTATTTCTATAGAAAAATAATTAATTTATTTCAGAGAAAAGGAAAAGAGTTTTTGTTACTCTTCCCACAATTCTGCAATAGGGAATGGTGTCTGTGGAACGTGTAGTCTGAACATTATTCATCTATCCCATGGGGATCACTAGAACTAAATTAGGTTTCTCTGAATTTGCTTACAAACCAAGATCAATTTCTAAGTAACACTAAATGAAGAAAAATTGTGGTGATTTGTCAGACACAGTCCACTGTGGTAGCTGTTTTATAACGAGCTTTGAGACGCACCATAATGCAGTCTTTTGTTGCAAGTATCTTTCGTACACACACTGCCTACCTTTTATCAAGTAATTGGAATTTAACATGCTACAGCTTTGAAGTGTATGAAGCCAAACCCTTAAAGTGGGAAGCTTCTGGGATTAAAACATTTTTGCAATGAGAAATCTTAAGTATGTTTTGACTAATTTCATTCAAGGATCATCTACAGCATTTTAATGTAAATGGATCTCTTAATTTTGTGAGCCTTACCACTCTAATTACAGATGACCTTGTTTTCATTTTACATTTCAGTGCTGAACATTTCTAATGGAACCATAACTTTTTTACTTGGTAATGTATTTATTGTTATAGAATGTCAGTCACTGATTAGCACCTAAATTTTGAAATTCACGATCACAGATTTGAAAGGCCAATGTAACATATTTAGTTTTGCTGTTGCCTCTGTCACTCATGACACAATAAGTGTGCCAGCTCTTCAAGTAGATCAGTGCAACAGAAAAGGATTGGTGGATTGATGGAGTTTGTGCTGAGGCCCTTGCATCTGTGCTTATTGTATTTTGAGATTTTTACTTGGTGTGGTTTCATTCCTCATACTAAATGCCTCTACCATACTAAATGCTTCCACATATCTGAAAGATCAAATGTTTATTTACATCCTGATATGCCTGAAAGAGTTTCTCGTAACTTTGTTAGAGAGAGCTCTTCTCATCTCGAGAAGAGCTACTGCTTTAATTTCCTGCAACAGGGTTCTAGTTCATGGAGAACAAACCATTTTGTAAAGTGAAGCAATGTAGAGTAAATAGGGGCAGCTGAGGCATGTGCTTTGAAACCATGTAGAATGTAGCTATGTTGTACTTTGGAGGTTTCTGCCCTTTAGTGAGGTGATTCTTCCTGTCATTCTCATGGAGGCTAAATGTACAACTGCCAAAGTATTTCCTGTGAAAGAGTTTGTTTTGATAGTTATCCACAGGAAGCTTAGCTGTGATCATCTGCAATGAGGAACAGACCAATGCCAAAATAACATGACTAGGTATGACTACTGTGAATTAACAAAACTGACAGTCCATCATGAAAGGATGACTGTCTAAAAATGTATGTTTTCTGTCAAGCTTACACTGTTTTGCTATTCATGGTATGTGCTTGATACTGCGAAGTGTTTATTGCCATTGATCATTGATCATCGTGTGATTGTTACATAAAAGGAAGTAAAATGTCTGAGTTTATAGCATAAGTAAAATTGGTTCAACACAGCTGCTGTCTTTATTTTAGTTTTAGTGAAATTCTGAAGACAATGTGAATCAAGGTACATTTAATTTCTCTTTGAACTGAAATTCAAAATTCTGTTTCTTTAAGTGGTTTCAGGACATTAAAATATTGTTTCTCCCACCCCATCTGTTCTTGAGGATGACAGGAGAACAGACTTTGCAGCAGTCATTTGAAACCCTCAAATGTAATACCTCTTTTTAATTAGTTGTCCTTCAATGCAGTATGATGATAGAGTTAAAAAAGACACACATATGTTAATGCATCCTGTCCATCTTCCTATCAACATCCTCACAATATGTTTTCAGTGTTTCAGTAGTGCCATAATGAAGTGATGTAACTTAGCATGTCTAACTCAGAAACCTGTCACTACAGTACAGTCAATTTAGGCTTAGATAAGCTGGATATTCACCTATGTCTTCATTTAAATTGTATTATTTCTAATGGTGTCCTCATATGTCCCTCTTTGATATTAACATCTCACACATACTTGTAGATGATGGTCATGCTTTCCCTATTGAGTAGTAATTAACCAAGCTGTAAGTATTTACAAATTTTTAGTTTCCCTCTAATGAAATCCTTTCTGAAGAGATTCTCAGTCTTTTCAGAAATCACACCTGTTGACAGTACCTAGGTTTTAACTTAATAGGCTTGGTGAAGTTGACTAGAATCCTGTAGGAAGGAAGTGTAGGTATCAGATGATGTTCATAACCCCAGATTACTTCTTTCATGTGGCAGGATTGCATGCTATTTCAAGTTCATTTTGGTCTTCACTCAGAATTTGAGTGTATTTTTAGTTCAGAGTATATTTCTAGATGCATTCAGTTTGTGGGATCCATTGATTTGCATTGTTGTTGTTTATTGCAGAACATTAACAAATACAATAAATAAAAATAAGTTAGGCTGAATTTTATTTATTACACACAACTCTGGGTGAAATTTCATCTACTTTATTTCATTTATCCACAAATTTCAACTCAAGTTAGGTGCAAATAAAAATTATCCAATTGTCATGATTTAATCTTCACACTTACCTTCCTTTCAGAGACCCACTTATTAAGAACAAGGCACCAGAAAATAAAGGAATTCTTTTCAAGGAAACATATCTTGCATGCATGTGGGAGGAAAGGAGTAAAGAACAGGTCTAAGAGCTAAAGGACTTGTCAGCAAAGGTTGCAACAAGAGAGATTCTTCACCCACTTCTTGGTTGAAGAATTTGACTGGAAAAGTTTCAAATAAAGCATGATCAGATAGGAGGAAGAGCAGGAAAGAAGCAAGCAATGAGAATGCTGGACAAACAAAATCCAGGGCTGGGGGTGTGTGCCATTCAGCAGCCAAATGCACCCAGTTAGGGTCATTAAAGGTTGGCTGGAGAGCAGTGACAGACAAGGAAGTTACAGATACGCCATACAATCATCTTCTGCTGCCTCCCAAACTAGATTAGTTTTTCATTTTCAAAAGAACATACAAGGATAACTGAGAATTAAAGTCTCCTTCTTTTCTGGTTTAACTCACACAAATAATAGCATAAGTGCGCTTAAATTTTTGTCTCTATGTTTGTGGGTTATGTAGAAATGGAAATTAGTTGATAAAAGCTGGTGAAGATGGGCAGAGATAATCTTGGCTTAGTATATTAACGTTTGAATTTTTGCAATTGCAAAGTGCATAACCTACATAAAAGGAATTATTATAATATATGCACTAAGATTGCTTTTTTTTACAGAATTTACAAGCCAAAACTGACTATATGTGTTGCCATGCTTTGTTCTTTGTCAGTGTGTCTCTGAGAGGGGGATGAGTGAGAGACACAGTGGGAGAGATCATTGAATGAAATGACGGAAAGTCATTAGACTGAACATTGAAATCTTTCCTTCCCATAAGTGATTCACTTTCATCTGAGAGCAATTAATCTCTGGATTTTTTCATATTTCTGACATCACCGCCTTCATTTGCTAATTTTTTGAAAATAAGATCAGAATCTCTCTAGCCATGAAAACACCAGAACATTCAAATTTATCCTGAATCATCTTCTTAAAATTGTGGTGCAGTTAAGAATTTTCTCTGAAGCAATTTAAGCAAACAGTGAAATAGTATCTCATTTCTATTCATGGTGCATCTGATGTTTGATAACAGTCAGATATTGCTTGTAGATTTCCACCTTAAATCTTGGAATAGAAAATGGTACGTTTTGTATGAGTTGCAGAGTGATTTTTCATTAGTTTCATTAACCATTTTATTTACAAATTTCCTTTTTTTAACCTAGATTTTCAGTGAAGGTAACAGCATTCTGAGTTCTGATCCTAGCTTTTGTTCCGATTTGCTTTTTGTGTCAAGAGTTTGATTGACTTGCTAAAGTGCTGTCTGTACAGGAATCAGGAGACTCACTAAATGCTTAAATAATCTGCTAAAATCCTCAGTTCAGTGCAAACCAGCTGCCTTTCTCTTTGTGCTAATTCCCTTTGTTGTATGAAGTAGTTATTCACAACTCTCTGGATTTGCCTGTCTGAAAGACTTCATAAAAATCATTTTATGTGAATGTGTATTTTGAACTCACTGAGGAGGAAATTCACTTTCCCTGCAGAGATCTGCAGCTTTGTGATGGTGAAGTACAAAGGCCAGTAAGGAGTACTAATAAACCCCTTCCCAATTATAGCCAAGGTGAAGTCTTTTAGTTTCTTGTTTATGGGATCCATGCAGTCACAGAGCCTCATTTCCCTTTGTATGCAATCACCATGGCCAGCTGTGGAGACTTGCTCCAGGCATAAGAGTTGGGTAAATTTTGCAAAAATCATTGTCATCATCTTACACTGTCTTGTGTTCAGTCTATAGAAATTGCAGTTTTAAAGTCAAACTGGTGAACTAGCAAAGGAACACTGCAGCATTATCATTTTAGAGTGAGGTGCTTAAAGATTATCTAATGCAGTGAGCTGTTCAAACATTGGAACCTATAAGGTATAAAGTATCTGTATGTCCCAGCTGTCATATGGAAACTTTCTTTACTTTACAGACTATTTTATCTTTTATTTGAGCATGAGAAAGAGCTGTTATGTTGCACATTTAGTATTCAAGTCTCTACAATGGCAGCAGTGCCTTAAGTTTCTTCACAAGGAAGCAAACTATTTTTTAGCTATTACAGCCTGCAGTTCTATGGATTCTTTGCACAGCTTGGGGTTTTCTTAGCCTTTCATTTTTCATGTGGTCATTCCTTGATTTACTGTTTCAAAAGAGGGCATATATTGTCTTGTCTCAGTTATTTGTCTATATCACAGTCACAGAATCACACAGAATCATTTATGTTGGAAAAGACCTCTTGAATTGTTGAGTCCAACCAGCCTTTGGCTGACCACCACCTTGTCAACTAGACCATAGCATGAAGTGCCATATCCAGTCATTTCTTGAACAATTTAATTGGCTGTATTATTTGTTAGACTAAGAAGTGCTGAAGGAAGTGGTCTCTCTGCTTTTTCCAACTTAAGAACAGGTACATTTTCAAAACCTGACCCACTGATTTTTTTGTTGTTGTTCATGTCTACAGTGTCCATATGAAGCAGGGAGTTTAATAATTTTTTATCTTGATCATGTCTGCCTTGGTGCTGATTGCAAGAAGCTGGGGCATCCAGTAGAAGCTACACACTTAAAATGTATCTCCTCGTCCTGCAAAAAGTAGTAACTTATCTTCTGGTGGTAGAGGTTTAAATGACCTCAGCAACAGTTTAGGTTTTGTTAATAGTGTGGAAGCTGTTGGGAAGACTCTGATACCTCATTATTGTAGAGGCTAGATAAGGTTGCTTTTAGTAGTAAAACTGTAAGATTGTTATAGATCAGTGGTTCTATTTAAAAGCTGCTATGATCCTTCTTGGTTGGTTCCAAGCTCTTCCCAAAGCCGATCAGTCTGACTTTCATCTGTGTATAAGAACATGTAGTGGGGTCAAAAAACAAAGCATGGCTCTGCCACTGAAACGTCATTTCATTTTACAATTTCAAAGATTGCAGGCTAGATTCAAAGACCATTACATTAAAACATCTGAAGAAATTTCTGCACTTCTACAAACAGAATGATCTTCTGATGGGATCCTATCCATCAACACCAGTATTTTTGATGATTTATGCACAACAGTGTAGATTATTTTAAGGGAAGGTAGAAGTGTGTCAACTTTGTCAGGCTGAGAGTTGGATTAATCTCACCTTTCTTTAGCTGTCTGTTTTTGAGGTGTCCAGGTTAAAGTCACCATTAAATGTCCCTCTCTGTTCCGCCAGGAGAGTTAGACAGCTTCAGGAGTGACTGATTCAGCCTCTCCTGTGTGCCAGTTTTAGAATGTGAAGAACTGCAGCCCTGAGGTTACTTACCTCCTGTGTCTAGCAGCAGTCTAGAAAAATGAGCTGTTAACTTCTAGGTGGTTGCAATTAGGTGAAATTTACCTTAAATTACTAAATTAGCAAAACTATCAAAGGTTGATTCTTGCTGTTAAAACGCTTAGGTCAAACTTTTTTTTTTTTTTTTTTTTTTTTTTTGCACACAGTTTTTTTGTTCCTTTAAATATTTTGAGCATGTGTCATTTATCCTTGTTAAAGTATCACCCAATCCATTCAGTATATGTCATATGATGGCACTGTGAGACAAAGATGTCCTCCTACACTAGGGATCAAAGAGAACTTTCTGATGAATTTTTTTCTTTTTTGGGTGTCAGTGGAGGGGAGGCTGGGAAAAATTCTCCACTGCTATGTGGGCTTGTGTGAATGATTAGCTCTTTTTTAAGTGCCTGAACACACAGGTTCATCATAGTAATTAAATTCCTACAGTGGAAATTACTATTTAAAGAAAACAGTAAAAGGTGTTTTTTATTAAATGCCCCATCAGCAATGAAATGCAATGTTTTATTGGTGAGTGAGAAGCAGCTCATGAAGAAGCACATTAACTTTAATGTTTCTCCTTGGGAACCTTAGGGGAAGGATATAGGTTTTATTTTTCTGTTTAGCAGCTCTAAAAATTCTCATTTACATCATTTAACACTCACTTCTCCACTCACAACCCCCTCCAGTAAATAATTTCAGGTCAGAAGTTTCCTTACTGATGACCCAAATCCTCTACTAACCTAGACACTGAGCAGTGCCATAGTGAATTCACATGATCCCCATTGGCCACATGAGCCATTTGGCTCAAAAATAACTTGCTCCAGTGTAAACTTTCCTTTGATGCTAAAACTAATAAGCTCCCAAAACTAGTCTGTCTTCGTTTTCATTTTTACTTAATCTAATTCTACCTTATACTGCTGATGGAGACTCACAGGTGTATAATTTTTCAGCACAGGTTATGAAATACAGAGTTGTGAAATAAAGGAAGCTGCAAGGAACCTCTGGAGGTTAACTGATCCAACCACTATTCAAAGCAGGGCTAGCTTAGATCATAGTGGAAGAACTTCAAGGGAAAGAGAAAAATAATTTCATCCTTCAAGTCTGGGGCTTCTTTATGTAGAAATGCTTCATAGCTCCTTTTTCCACATTCAGTAGAAAATGACTGTGTGCCAAGATCATAGCCCAGGGATGTATATATGCAGTGTGCATCACATTGGGTATAATTTAATTGCATCTCTTTAGTACAAACCACGATTGCTTTACCCAATAATTATTTAAAATGGATTTATTGACCCCAAGGCATTCACTCTTTTTTAGTTTATTTTTCATTGTCCTTGTGTAATTTGCTGTATCTTTTGCTTCGGATGGGTTGAATAATTATTTGAGTAAAAAATCTAGGAAATTATGATCAGAAAAAAAGTATTTATTTCTCCAAGTGATGTTCAAATAGGGGGGAAATATATCCCGTAATTTAGTTCTATGGAACACCTTGTGAAATTCAAGTGATCTAAATTTTCCTCTGAGCAGGTCTGTTCCTTGGCAACAATTCTGTAGTGAGCTGTACTGTCATATGTCCCTTTCCAGAAAGGCACTATTTATAAATCTATCTAAGAATACAGATAACCCACACACCAAAGCATATGCCAGGACATAGCTGTCAGTCCTATCAACTTGGAGTCCTTTGAAGGAGCAGAAAGGCACACTGACTCACCAGTGTGTGGCCTTGATTTCAGACCTCTGAGCTCTGGAGACTCTATTTTACATTAAGACATTTTACCAGTAAATGTCCCTGTGTAAGGCATATGTTGAGATTTAGAGATAGCACTGTTGTAGAAGCTGCTAGAAAATACTAGGGCAGAAAACACAGCATTTGGCAGATTCTGTTTGAAAGAATCTGGCTGTTTGTCATGGGCTAGTAGCTAAGACACCCTGCAAGAGGTGACTTTCTCCTTTCTGAAGGACACTACACGTACAGAAAGGAGAAGGTCCATACTGAAACACAGAGTATCAATCAGTATGTTAGGCCAGAAAGTGAGGAGTGCTTTTGTCTAAGAAATGTTACTGTACAGATAGCAATGTACATTGTTGAAGCCGATACCAAAAGTCCTGATCCAGCAGAATGCTTCCTAGTTTATTTAATTGCTTTTCTGGCTTGGGCCATCCATGTGCCTGGAACTGTTTTCACACAGCCACTGCCATGTGTCAGCCCTGAGCTCTGCTCAGCGCAGCACAAAGTCTTGAGCAGCTGTCAGTCAGTCACATTAGTGAGGCTTGAAAAGGTTGGCTGCATGGGCGATCACTTCTGCCCGTGGCTGCTTTCCCAGCTGTGTCACCTACTTCCCATGCTGCCCTCTCTCCTTCATCTGTGTCCGTGTAAGGCAGACAGTTCTGAGAAAATTGATTTTTGTGTCCTTCTGGATGCAGCTGACCTGTGAGGCAATCTGAGACTTCTCTTTCTAGCATGGGAGTGTGTTTTTCAGAGTGTGAGAACTGTTTATTAAGGTCCTTCTTTCTGTCTGTGTGGTGGGAAGCATGCATACTGAAATGTTATGGTAGTTCATATTAGAACATTGTGAACATCAAACACCTTTTCTCTACAACAAGAATTTCTTTTGGCTGAGGAAATCCCTGAACTAAAAATTACTGGTTGCAGAGAGAGAACTTTGGAAATGAGAATGTTTTTTGCCCCGTGTTTATCAGAAGACAGGTTACATGGTTACCTTTAGTGGGAGTTGGAAAGTCTGCTTGCATGTTTTCGTATCAACTACTCTTTTCTGGAAGACAAAAAGAAATATACCCACAGTCTCTTATTCCTACTTTGCCTTTCAATTTATTTCAATAATTCCTTTATTAATTAGACCACAGGAAAATGGTTCAAACTGTAATGATTCATGAAAGGAAAATTAAGTGGGTTTTAAATTATTCCTCAAGCTTCTTATGTATGTGGTGCTGTGCAAAAATATTTGCAGTCCTTTTCAGCTCAGAAATCCTTGTAACAATAACCCTTATGCAATTCTCCATGTTGTTGCCCGTTACTCTCTTTTCTTCTAAATAAAACATGAATTATGCTTTTTAAAATAGATTTGTAAGCCCATAAGCATGACTGCAAATATTTTTGCACAGCACCATATACATAAGAAGCTTGAGGAATAATTTAAAACCCACTTAATTTTCCTTTCATGAATCATTACAGTTTGAACCATTTTCCTGTGGTCTAATTAATAAAGGAATTATTTTTAAATCTTGTAATGCAATGTCTCAGTTTTGACTGAAGGGAAATGAGGTTAATGTATTCTATTGGTTATCAATATGCAGACATATATTGGTAAAAAAAAAATTAGATTTGAGGAGGTTTTAAAAAACATTCTTGAGTAGACAAGTGCTACTTCTCAGACTGTCTTTCCACTTGTATTTTAATTTTTGCCTTGAAAATTAGGTGGAAAAATAAGGAAAGAGGAAGGAGAGTACATTTTTCAACAAGGTTTCAAAAGAGAAAAAACTCAAGAGCTTTGACCATAATGAAAATGACTGGATTTTTTTTTTTTATTGTGGGAGTACTGATTAACAGAAAAAGCTATTAAGAAACAAATTAGTAATGATGAAATTTACTTCAGGCATGCCCCTGCATTTGTTTACTGTTATTAAAATATTTTTGCCTCTTCCCCGTAAAGTCAGTTGTAGATGGGTTGTGAATTTTCAGTGTTGTATTTACTCTCATCTTGGTTGGAATAGGCTTTATTTTGATGTAAGAGTGCAGTTTTCAGTATGGTGCCTAAGAACACAGTCAGGCTATTGCATGTAATTGAACTGCACAGCAAATAAAAAAGAAACAAAACTAAGCAAAGTAAAAACCCCAGCTCTTCTAGATGTAAAAAAGGAAAATCATGCTTTGGCAATGAGGAGGTTTAAAGAAGTAACATACAAAATTTGTAAGATTTGGGACATCAGAAATACTCCGTAACAGAATGCTCAGTTCAGAAAAAGACAGAAAAAACAGTTTGTGTATTGTTTATCCTTGTTCCTGTTTGTTCTTGACTTTCCTCTTGCAGTCAGGTCTGGACTACCAGCTCTCATTGATACCACTTCCGGCACATTTCCCAGTTAAGTGATGGCCAGTGCTCCTCATCTTTCCTTATGAATCTTCTTTATTGCTATTAAACAAAATCACTACCCTTCCTGTCACTCAGATATTAGACATTTCTGCTCTTTGTGCCTTATCCAGTAAGAAATATCCAAATACTGCTACTTTCTCTATACAAGTTTTGGAAGCTTCTTGTGCTTTGTGTGTAGCCATATCTTTCCTCTCACATTACATCTACATCAATGCAGGCTGCTTTTCTTTTACACCTCTGACTTATCGGCTTTTCTCCACTTCACTATTACCCACAGCTCTTGCAAAGATCAGATTTGTTAAATCTTTTTTTCTCATTTTCCATTGCGCTCAGTTCAAGTTGTCCCTCTTTATCTAAAAGATCTCTCACAGGTCTCCCAGTATTTTCCCACCACTTCATGTTTCTTTTTCTGTTGTGCCTTCTAGTATCATGGAAATGTCTTTAGAAATGCATTAGAAATGTCTTTGGCTTTTGTCAGTCTCTTCACTGTTCCTTAACTATTGGAGGAATGGTATTTACTGGTTGGTTTTTTCACAGCTGTCTTCTCTTTGTGATAGTTTCTAGAGACCCATCTTTCCATTTGTGTGCATAATGCCTCTGAACTTTCAGGTTCAGCTACATACTTCCCTTTTACCTTTAGCCAAATAATAAAGGAAATACAAAGGTGCGATTGTAACAGATGAAGAGCATGTGTTTTATTAAAAATGTTCCATTAATAAATGTGTATTTTGTACTACACATATATTAAAAGGAGTAAACAGAGTTACGATAGACCAAAAATGCATCCTAGTGTTGTCACCTAATTTTCACTTTCTGTGATATTATTAATATATAATGGTGGCTGTTCTGAGAAAGCACTGGTAAGGGCTACATGTAAAATATAGCTTGGGAACTATAACTGTATTTGTGTAACTGTTGTTGTTTTAAGTTATGGTGTCTAGGCAGATTTTCTTTTCTGCAATGGTAATGTGAAAGGTTGATGTGCCCCAGTAAGTACCTTCTTGTTAATAATTTGATCACACTTTTTTTTCCTTTGTATGCAAGAGCCTTAAGCTGTTAACACAACAGTTTTCAACTCAGTAAGGAAAAGACCAGAACAACATATCTGCAAATGAAGTAAAATATTGAAAAGACACTTTTAAGTAAACATATTTCTCTAAAAAGTACTATAGGACCAATGTAATTGGTATTCTTGGTATAATAAGGCACACTAAGGAATACTTCACGACAAGAGCATCAGTGTTTGCAGGCTCTTTTCTTGTAGAGGACTATATAATAAGCAGATGTGGAGCTTTATTGTAAGCCATTCTTCATGTGCTTTATCTCAAAGGTTTATTGAGAAAGCCTACATCAACTTTCTTCCACCCAATGAAAACTTCAGGTTTTGACACCCTCTATGTAGTTTAACCTGTGTTTGTGAGAATATATCTACCTTTTTTATTGTAGGAGCACATGTTTTTTAAAAAGCTCTTAAGATAGTACAGAAGAATCCTCGTCTGTCACTGAAGCACTGAGTGATAAAAAAACTATGTAGCCTTGTGAAAGGAAGCAATGAAAAGGAAAGAATGAAAATAAGAAAACAACCAACAATAACTTCAGCTTTCACTGCATATATTGCAAAAGCAAATTTTATTTTCTTACTGTGTTTTTTTTCTGTTGTATTTTCCATCCTCTCTAATGTATACTCTTATCCCTGTGTTTTTAGAGGAAAAAGCTAATACTTTTTCTTACAGTTTAATCTGGCCTTTACATATGATTGAAAGTACCACAGAAGAGGTCACAGTGCACAGTTAATTTGTGATTTTTAAATAAATGTGCAGAGTAGCAATGGAACAATAGGTTTCATTAGCTCTGTTCCTAAAATTGTATGCAAAATGTCTAATTCACCTCTCATCTCACAAGAATGATACAGGTTGTTTATTATTTATTGAAAGCTGACAGCATGCTTGCTGTCATGTGAGCAAGACTTCCTGCTCATTGTCTTTCACTGAGGGCAGGTACTGACCTCATCTATATGGAGAAGGGCTGTTTACCCAATTCATGACTTCAGGAGTGCTTTTTTTCACTGGTAATGGACAGTGGAGTTTAAATCTTCCAAACATTGGTGCCTCAGTCTTCAGCATTCTCACCAGTTCAGTATCTCTCTGTCTGACAAGGTGAGAAAGACCTTAGACCTTGAAGAGTTTGGAAGAAGAATATGAAGGAGATAAAAGTAACTTAGTCATTCACTCCACTTAACTATTCTTCTTGCCAGTTTGAGGAAAATCGGGTATTACTTTAAAGCCTGTGTTAGAAGTGGTGGCAAAAATAACCTCTGTAATGTATTTATTTGTGTAATTAGAAGGCTGATATTGCAGTAACTCTGAATGATCCCATTCTGTTCTGTTCAAGATTTCTGTTTTGACTGTCATAGTCTCCAGCAAACATGCACAGAAGAAAATAGTTCTAGTGAAAAGATAATAATCGTTTTGTTTTTCTTTCTTTTAACTGCGTCTGATTTAAGCTAGAGGAATAGAAGAGCCTGTTTTCTTCCACTTCACTCTTTCTTCTTTGGATTATTCTTTACTTGAAAGGGTTGCTTGTAAATGAGTGCTAATGACATTCCCACTGGTGGCACAAGAGAGGCAGCCTGACGTGGATCTCATGTTGTTTTTCCAGATGAGGATAGGCATCCACTCAGGTTCGGTGCTGGCCGGCGTCGTTGGTGTGAGAATGCCGCGCTATTGTCTCTTTGGGAACAACGTCACCCTTGCCAGCAAGTTCGAGTCAGGAAGCCACCCACGCCGCATCAATGTCAGTCCCACCACTTACCAGTAAGTCCTCTTAACCCTTTCCTATGGCTTTTACTTCCCACCACTTACCAGTAAGTCCTCTTAACCCTTTCCTGTGGCTTTTACTTCAGCCTGTTTGCAGTTCCATCCTGTAACATGCTCTGTCCTCAACACATGAAATTCAGTAGAAAGTGTGTAGGGCATCAGGACAGCTGGGAAGAGGTATGGCTTGGGGTTATCTGCCTTGTGTTTGCAGGTTTGTATTAGAATGAGCAAAGAAGTCAGGCATTGGAGGCAAGGAGGCACAACAGAAAAGCCAGCCATTCCTGCCTCAAATAATACATAACAGAAGAAGTGGGAGATATCTCCCAAAGCAGCGTAGTTTTGTGCACTGTTATAGCTTTTGACTGAGCATTTGGGTCCCACCCACTAAACACAGTTCATGAAAGAAAGCATACTCCCATTGTCTCAGAAGGAAGTCTAATTTTGCCAGTAAGGCCAAGTTTACAAAGAGATTTAATGCTTTCTTGAAGACAAAATTTCTAATTTAGCACTGTAAAGGCACACTTGATAGAAGCATTCTCATAATGTAGGAAAAATGATTGAAAATGGCAAAGCATTATTTCTAGCATTTCGAAGAAATTATGCAAATGTCGAGAAGGCTTGATTAAATCTGGTTATGAGGAACAGCTCCTAAATAAAAAAGGTGTTCCTTATTGTTCAAATTTGACAGTTTGACTATTAGAATTTCTACTGCTTAGATTACAGCTGATGCACTCACTTTTTTTTGGCAGGATATCTCAATCTTCCAGTGTTCTGTATCTGAAGTAATTTTCTGAAGTAAGTTTTTGAGACTGTGTGGTAAATCTGTACACATTTGCTCAAATAATATTGCTTTTCTTTCTTCCTCCTATTCAGAACTGTGAATCTCAATTCTTTTCCCCATAGCTAACTATGTAAATAAAAATTTTAAATGGGATTTCTTCATCCAAGTATTGAAGTGTCTGCTATTCTAAAATATGAATCAGTGAGAAATTAAAGTTAAGAATAATTAAACTAGTGCATAAAGTGACATTCTTCTGAAAAGCCCTTTCACTTGAGATCATATTTTGAGAATGAAGCAAGTGTAACGAATTGAACAAGAGGTAGAATAACTGAATAAGCTTTGTATCATAAAGTGAACAGAAATAGATTCATACAGTTGTCTGGTAACATGGAAGAGAAAGACAATCTATTATTCTCTAAATCTATCCAAATACAATCTATTATTGTTTACAGAAAACATTTTCATTTAAATAAAAATAAATTCAATAAATATATTGGAAGTTTCTGTTTGGAACTTGATATCATTTGAAATTAAATTGGTTTTGGGACCTTCCATACACAGCATTCTACACTCTTTGGCTCTTGGTCATCCACTGTGGGGTAGGAGGAACCCTTTAAAACCTTGTTTGAATAGTTACTGTAATTTTGTTTACCATTTGTGCTCCAGTTACAAAAATTACACAGCAGCAGGGCCTTTGGTGGGTAGTTTGTGGTCTGGCAGAAGGTGACCAAGGCCCTGTGACAGGGATCTGGACTGTTCTTGAACAGGGTCAATTCTTATAAAGTGCTATTCTTCAACCTGAGATAACCTTGAGATATTCTGCAAGTGTAGAAGAGAGAAGAGAGATCTTAGCGCTTCACAAGTGTGGTTCAGAGGAGTGATTTCACTTGGGGTTATGGTGTTGCTTGCTCACGTATGTGTCCCTGAGAGCAGAAACTGGTGAGCTAGACAGCTTTATGAAAATACAATTAGAGAGTGTCTGTGGGACCTGTGACACACAAAACTCTCTTCATGCTGGGGCCAGAGTCACTTTCTGTGTACCAGGGCACAGTGCCGCTCGTGTTGGATTTGGTTATGAGTGATATGGCACCTCCTCTGTGAGAGACAAATTTGTGGTCATTGTTGAACAACCTGATCTAGCTGAAGATGTTTCTGTTCATGGCATGTGGGTTGGTCTAGAAGGGCTTTAAAGCCCTTCCATTCCCATTGATTCTATGGTTCTGTGACTGTATTTTCTTTTCATCACAATGCTGATAAAAAGACTGTTCTGAAAGCTAGTTTGAGGACCTGTGTATGGAGCTTATTAGAAATCTGTGGGTTCGTGCTGCCCTTTTTCTGACTCCTGGTACATTGTGGCTTAGAGAAGATGGCTTCTCTTTAGCTGTGTCTCATCTCTGCCTGTCCACCACTGGGCATATTGTCCCATGGCAGGTCAAATGTGAGTCACCTTGAAGAGCATTCTTACTAAGTCCTAGGTACCAAAACCTGAGTAGATCTTCTCACCCTGCATATCTTTCAGGTTGTATCAAAAATGGGTCTACAGGTTTTTTCACTTCCCTTTAATCCTAGAAATCCAATATGAATAGGGTCATCTTTTTCAAGATGGCTGAACTTTCACCTTATATGACCTTTATGTCTGTACTTACCTTGTAGAAAGTTATCAATGTAGACTGTTGCTTCAAAAAGGGAAGAAGGTAGAAAAGTGACTGATTATGTAGTAATGCTGTAACATAAAATTGCAAAACGATACACAGCAAAATACTGAATTATTGGTATTTTTAATCTGCATTATTGTACCGAGTAAACAATCTGCTGTTAACGTGCTGAACAAATTCAGTGCTTGATTCAGAGAACCTGGAGTGGAAGTAAGAGGCTAGACACATGGTTTCAGGTAAACGAAGTAGAAATGGCAAGAATATATATGTTTGAATGTGATGCAGTTATCATTCAAGATGAGTGGATAAAAGTAGTGATGATCGGGCTAGAAACAATTTTCTACTACTTGTGAAATGATGTGAAAAGATAAAATGAACGTGCATGGGGCAACTTGAAAAGCTGATTTCAAACCAAACCTTCTGGCATAGTTGAAAGCTTGAAAACAAACAGGGAAGAAGTCGAGAAATGACACTGTTGACACAGTGACCAGAAGAGACTACAATTACAAAATACTCAAAGGGGCAGAATTATTCAGAGTTTCTGAAAGTGATCTGTGAGATTTAACATAATATCCTGGTGATGTCCAAATCAAAAAGTAGTGATCTGATGCATCCATATGTAACTTTTCTTAAGTATAATTTGTATGAGTGTATATTTATTGTGTATAAATAAAGTGATTCATCACAAACTGAAATATATTTGTATTTGACTTTACATTCTATTAAATGCTTCTATTTGATCATACTGTGCTGTTGTGCACTTTGTTAATACTGCTGTTAATATTTCTATTTCTAAGAGTCAGTGTTTTCCAAAGTAGATAATTTTGCAGTCAGTATGAGAACAACAGAATTTTCAATTACATGAAACTACTGGCATTTATCATCATGTGTGTGGCCCCTGATGGAAGTTGTGATACAAGTTTTACAAAGCATGCAGGTCCTGGATACCAGCTTTCATTTTACAGTAAAGATTATGCATCATAAAATGTCATCAGCATTCAAATAATGATCACATTTCAGAATACCTGTTATTGGTTACAGCCACTTCCCTTCAAGGGAAGGGAATTAATCTTCCTTAATAAGAGTCAGAGTCTAAAATGTTAAGTACAAGGTGTGATGGTTGTTGCTTAGCAGCAAGAGTGAGCTTGGGGCAGCCTTGCTCCAGTTAAACCTGCCTGGGCAGAGCTCTGCTATGTGTGAAACAATGCCTTTTACAAAGGTGGGCTTTGCATTTTTTGAATCTGAAACATCACTTCTGTTTGAAATATCCTGTTCTCTTGACTCAGATAAGTCTTTGGACACAAGGATCACAGAGCCCCATTTGCTTTGCATCACTGAGCATTGTGAAATTGAATCACTGGAATAGCACTGGTAAAACTTCCAGCGAAAAATGTGGAAACTGGAGAGGAAGCTGAGCATCCCAGGCTGGTCCTTGTTTAAACATATTGACAGGAACGAATAGGAAAAGAAGTTTATTTAATTCATCTACATTATCCTGAATTGAATAGAATTACCCTGTTTTTCATAGTCAAGAAGGAAGCACAGTAAGATTTATGAGACTCTTCAGCACAGGAGAGAAATTTAATATTTTTTAGATTTTTGTTTCAGCCTTTAATATTGATTTTTATGAGGTATTAATATAATATACCCACATTTGTCTTGTTTTCTTAGTAGTGTTACAATGTCATGCTTTGGGATTTCTAAGCAGTTATCAAAATCAGATAAATGTAGTTATTCCTGTTTGTCAGGTAACTCCTATTTAAGAATGATTTTTTTTTCCCCTCTTCTTTCTACCTCTAGTCTTTTGCAGCATGTATTTCTCTTGTGGAGAATTTGTTTCTAGCACTCAGTGGTGGGTACAGATACTTTCCATTATCACATGCTGGGCAATGCACCTGGGACCTGAGCTTAGGCAAAGATGAACAGCCTGTATCCCACATCTTTATCTTGATTTAGGAGGGAGGGCAACCCAGGTCTATCTCCTTATTGAGCTGGGTGAGGTCATTGTGTGTTCACCTGCATAATTTGCTTCTCAGCCTTTAAAATTGATTAAAACTGATGTAGGTTTTTAATAGTTCTTTCACAGAAAGTTGTATGAAAGAAGTTTTAGGTAATTAAGAAGTGCTTCTATACTTCTCTCTTCACAGGGATTTTCATTTACAATTAGACTTTTCTTTAAACTCCTTATTGATTTTTGTTCTTATCAAATTCTTTTTCCTACAGGTTTAATTTTGTTTATATGTATTATTTCTCCTAAAGGTTATAGCTATCTATACATCTATATTTTTATGCCTTTTGTGGTCAAACCAATGGGCTTGCTCTCCAAGAGTCTTTTCAGATTATTTCAGATTTTATTTCTCAGCATCCTTTAAAAAGGATGTCTCAGCTGTTTGTTTTTATGTTGGTCAATTCACCATGTATGTTTTCAAGAGGTGGGCAGACCATTTAGTTTTGGACAGATTGGGAATACAACTTATTCATGGGCACAAATATTCATTGCTAGTCTAATTTTAGAAGCGTAGTCAAAATGGAGTGTTTTTTCTTGGGTTTCTGCTCCCAGTGTCACCTGCTTCTGTGAGGCTGCGCCTTCATAGTTACTGTGTTTTGTGACTGGTCCTTGGGCCTCTGGTGTTTGTGCTTGTGCTTTGTGACACTGTATTTTTGTTCAAGGTTCACTTTTGTTCAAGGTTCACTCTACACAGAATAGCTGTGCTAGATCACTGTCCAGTAGTTGATAGTGTATGTCATCTCACAGTTTCACACAGCTAATCTAAGGCTAAAACATGTTTAGGCAAAAGTTGGCCACACAACTTTTAAAACTGCAAAAAACTCAAGCCTGGAAAAATCCAGGCAGGTCCTGAGGCCAGCACTGTTACATCAGTGTAAAGCCTGAGGCCTTCTAGTAGCAAACCTGTGCACTGAGCCTCTGACGTCCCAAACAGAGAGCAGAAACGCAGTATTCTTTTTGCTTAGGTGGGTGAGAAAGAAAAGTATTAAAGGTCAGAGATTGACACTCAGCAAGCTGAGCTGCATGTGGTATGCAACATATGCCATTAAAAATCATGACTAGCCCTTTCGTAACCTTACCACAGCTGACCTATATGAAGAAGAAACACCAGTGCACTAACTTCCGTAGTTTAAAAAGTAATAAATGCACTGTGCAATTAATTAGGTAGAGATATAGTCTGGGTTTTTTTCCCAGTCTCCTTATGTTTATGGCGTGCACAGAAACTGAGGGAGAAATTCAAACCTGCTGAAGTTTAGAACCAAGTGCACTGATTTTTAGCATTACTATAGCAAATTCGTATGTTCATACAGAGTACTTTAAGAGCAGCCTTCCAAAATGTCCAGTGAGTGCGGTGATAATTTATTATCAGTATTCATATGGAAACAAATGAGCTGGTTTATGTTATCAAGAAGATGCCCAGCTGGCAAAGCAAGCAACACTTATTGCCAGAGAGGAAGGGAGCAACAGTCCAACAGGAGACAGTCTTCTCATAGGCTGTTTGGAAAGCCATAAAAATTACATTTTCCTAATTATACCAATTAATGGGGTGATGTAAACAAGATTAACTAAAAGTTTTACAGTACTTTTAGAGTTAGGGCAGAAAGAACCTTTTTCTTTTGTTGGTATCTTTCCCTGGGAAAGATAGCATTTATGGAAGATTTACCTGGCCAATGTGCTTTGCATGGTGCATACTATGTTTAGGAATGAAGTGCAGAGTCTCCTTTGCTATAGAGCATTATATTTCTCTTAGAGCATTATATATTTTCTTCATTGTTATTCATTTTTGGTCTATACAAACCAAAAGTTCACATTGAAGTTAGTTCTGAGTGGGTGCTTTCAGTGGATCCAGCAATCCACTGAAAAGTACAGAAGTCTGACATCCCTGAGAGATGGAGGGAAAAACTGTGGCCATGGAAGGAGTTAAGAATCGTCATGGAAAACATGCACTCCGTATAGAGGGCTTTGCAACAAACAATGCTGCAATAGCAAGTCTCCATTAGATCAAATGGGAGAGATGAGCAATCACCATTTCTTAATTAAAATTAGAGGGCTGGCCCTGTGAACCATTTGAAGTTTAATAAGTGCAAGTGCCAGATTCTGCACGTGGGACCAGGCAACCCTGGTTGTGTGTATAGATTGAGGAATGAGAGGCTGCAGAGAAGCACTGTGGAAAGGGACCTGAGCATCCTGGTCTGTGGCAAGTTGGACATGAGGCAGCAGTGCCCTCACAGCCAGGAGGGCCAACCCTGTCCTGGGGGGCATCAGGCACAGCATCACAGCCAGCCAAGGGAGGGGATTGTCCCCTCTGCTCTGAGCTGGGGCAGCCTCACCTCCAGTGCTGGGGACAGTTCTGGATGCCACAATATAAGAAAGACATGGAACTATTAGAGAGTGTCCAAAGAAGGGTGAAGGGTCTGGAGGGGAAGCTGTGTGAGGAGTGGCTGAGGTCACTTAGTTTGTTCCGCCTGGAGGACAGGAGGCTGAGGGGAGACCCCATTGCAGTCTGCAGCTTCCTTGTCAGGAGAAGCAGAGGGGCAGGCACTGATCTCTTCAGTCCAGTGACCTGTGACTGGAGTCAAGAAAAAGGCACAAAGCTGAGTTGGGAGAGGTTTAGGTTGGACATTAGAAAAAAGGTTCTTCATCCAGAGGGTGTTTGGGCACTGGAACAGGCTTCCTAGGAAAGTGGTCGCAGCACCAGCCTGGCAGAGTTTAAGAAGTGTTTGGGCAGTGTGCTCAGGCACGTGGTGAGACTCTTGGGGATGGTCCTGTGCAGGGCCAGGAGTTGGACTTAATATTCATGATGGGTCCCTTCCAACTCAGCATATTCAGTGATTCTATGGTTTTCTGAATATAGAAACTCTGATGAAGATGTGACTGTTTCATGCCAAGATTGTTTGAAATATAAGTACTGTATAATTTCATCTATGTGAAGAAAGAGCTACAGCTTTTAAAAGCTTCTTCAAGGTTCCCACTAAGTATGATCCCAATTTTCATTCACACACAGACCTCCTGATTTTTTTTCTTAAATGAAGAAACTGAAAAGAAAAAAAAATAATAGGGTATTTCTCAGATACTATCTCTCTTTGTCTGAGAACAAGAGCATTCCCACCAAGGAAGGGACAGAACAAGAATTTTAAAAGCCTTGGAAGATTTTAGGTCAGGATGAGAAGGTGTCAAGGTTAATAAACTGCAAATCAGTGTTTAAGAAATTCATCCTCCCCTGAAACATCAACGAAGAAGACAAGCTGAGGGCAGAACTAATTGCAGGCAGTTTATAGGAATGCCTGAGTACCCTGAGCCTCACAATTTGAGCTCTGAATTGTAAATTGTGTATCCAACTGCTTGAGTGGAACCCAGAATTCTGAACCTGTGAAAAACCTGCTATAAAAATATCCTTTGCAATAGTGCCCTGAAGGGAAATTCACAGAAGTGATTCAGAAAATACAGCTAAGATAAATGCTTTGGGATATTTTCAGACTAGTTGTTATATGAATATTCCTGAACTGCGGAGGTTGTGTAACTTCAGTTTAAACTCTCTGAATATGGGACAATCTGGGAACATTTTTTTGTACAGTTTAGGCTGCAACAGAATTTCCTGAAGGTGAAGGATAAGATTGTGCTCTCAGGGTAGATTGTTCTTTCAGGCTTTCACAACTGGCAGTCTGACTTCTTCACAAAGATGTGCTCTGAGAATGGTCCACAAGGTGAGGCAACTAACCAGAACTGGGTGCCACCACTCAGGAAATGTTCCAGAGCAGAAGGTTTTACGCTGGATCTTGTCCTGAACCAGAAGGGAAGTGCAGAAAATGGATTGCATGGGATAGAGTGGCTTGGTCAGCACCTGGTATCCAGCCAAGATCAGCTCACCACAGCCTGGCTCAGTGCACATCCCTAAGGATGTGCACTTTGCATTCACCTGCTTGGCCACAAGGATTTTTGGGGTTCTTTGTGCCCATAAAAAGGAATTCAATAAACTTAGAAATGGCCATGGCTATCAACTGCTATTGATTTCTTTTTACCATCACAAGTGGCCTAAAATAAGAGGGGAAATTTTGCAGAAAAATATCCTGACTGATATGCACTGAGAATTTGCAGATAACTTGTTTCTTTAGTATATACACAAAGATGTAAGAAATTAGAGGCAACTTCTGAATTATGATCTCATTCTCAGACTGGCAAGCCAAGTGTCAGGACCAAAATATTATTTAAAGAATTTGAAGAACCTGTTCTTTAGGAGATAGCTAACAAGAGGTCATTTTCATCATGATGAAAATCTTTTTAATAGTTATCCTATGAGCCAGAAAATTTTTTTATTTGTTTATTTTTTTTCCCTTAGAAGTGTAAAGTAGGTTGGATAGAATGTAATCAGAAGTAACTTCCATTAACACTTGGTAACAAAGGTTTCCTGCCCTCCTTGCTTGAGAGCTGAAATGTTATCCCAATGAAGGTCAGCTGGACAATTTCTGAGGATTAGAGGCTGATTCAGGCAGTGCATCTAATGCAGGGATGTGGAGTCTATCACAAGCCACCGCAGTGGAGGAGTCTTCAAAAGACTAATTGTCTATCAGTCCTGGAGCATTTAATTGTAACCAAGTTACAAGTCACAGAACACCTGAAAATAAGATGGGTCATTAATATCTTGTGGTTTTTTTTTTTTTTTTCTATGAGGAAGTAGTATAAAATATCAACTAATCTTAGTGCCAGCCCTGACCTGAATCAAAGAATATAGATGCATTTTACAGTTTTGGATTATTGCGTCATTAAAATTAGATTGCGTTAGACTCTGATGAGGAAACCACTGATTTTAGGAAGGCCAGATGCTCCATACTGAATAGTCAGTGTGGGGAAGAGTGGCTACAGAGAAAACTTTCCAATTTAGCTCAGAAAGTTTTAAGATTTCAGCTGTTACATGCAGGAATCTAACTTGGGAAGCTGTGAAGAGTTATTTCAGTATATTAAGCCTGTAGTTTGGACATACAAAATATTTACTGCAAACATTGCAAAGATAAAAAGAGGGAAGCTTCTCTTGTAGAGGCCTCCACAAACATTCATGTAATTTAGAAAATATTGCAGTATTTTGATCATAAAATTGACAATCCAGACACTAAATGAAGTTCCAGCCACACACTAAATAAAGTTTTCCACAGAAGTTCAAAGGCAAAAACTTTGTTGGGCTTATAACCAAGTGATTATTTAAAAGCTGGAAAGAAAATGCCTTTATATGTCAATAAGCTCACACAGATTGTCTCATACAAAACTCATGAAAAATAGTCAGTAAAGGAAGTGCCATTGCATATACTGGCAAAGGGATTCATTAATTCGTTCATTTGCTTTCCAGAAATGAACTTTACAGACATTAAATAATCTACCTATTACAAAATTCCACAAAACTATAAAGTTCTTCCCAGTTATGTTTTTGAGCTTCAAACTGATTGAGAGAAAGAATAAATATCATTAGAGGGAAAAGAAGAATGCTTTTGTATATCCAGCTGTGCTCAGAATTTGCTCATTGTCTCAAAACTGCTCTTTTCAGTGCTGCAAGGGATTGAATACCACTAACTTAATTTACTTTATTAACTGGAAACAAAAGGAAAATGTATAGAGTTACTTCCTTTATTTTACAAGTCCAGCTAGTTCTACGGAAGATACTTGATAAAGATGCCCTAAATTTTCAGGTCTAACCAGACAAATTTCTCCACCATGGCTAAGATGGCAAATGATAGAAGGCAGCATAGTTGGGTCTATGGTGTTGTACTGGCTAAAGTAGGCATGCCAGGAGATGGCCTTGTGGATCCAGGAAACCTGGATCCCTTTTTGACCCAGCCAAATATCCTAGATTAAACCCATGGGTACTGTTGATGAATAGTGTCAGATTTGATTCTGTCAAAGTTGGATTTGGTGTATTTGAACCCAGTTTATGAAAAACAGTACTGTTGAGTGTAGAAGGGCACAAACTGACGTCCCTGCTTTTATCTATGAGAGCTCCTAAGCACTGCCTTCCAGTGGGAAACCTGGTGGCAGCCATCACTCTGAAATGTTAATTTCTGCCCAATAAAGTGTTTTAATTAAGCCAAATAATATGTTCTGGACAACTATCATTATGAATTTGGTTCTCTTTCTGGTACATTACTTTCTGAATGCCGACACTGATTTTCAGAGAATGTTTTTTTGAGCCATCCCTTCAGCTGACCTCAGTCAACAGAGCTCCTTAAAGTTAATGATGATAAGTTCATATATATCAGCTGAGGATACTGACTTAGAATTTCTTTATATGTTATGTAATAATGTATGTAAACTCATTTTTTACTTGGTTGCACATAGGATAAACCTCTTCCAAAGAGGCATTTCTGGAATGTGTTTTACAGTGTTTTATATCCCTCTGTTTTGTTTTTCTCCAGGCTTTTGAAAAAGGAAGAAAATTTTATTTTTATCCCTCGTTCCCGTGAAGAGCTTCCAGAAAACTTTCCAAAGGAAATTCCTGGGATCTGTTACTTCCTGGAGGTCAGAAGTGGTCAGAAGCCACCAAAACCTTCCATCACATCTGCCAGAGTGAGAAAGGTGTCTTACAACATCGGCACCATGTTCCTCCGGGAGACCAGCCTATGAGGCCTGCTGCAGATCTAAGACTTGTCACAAAAGCACAAGCCCAGAACTGGGTCATGACCGGGGAGTTGGAGGTTCTTTGTGTTTCTCTGCCTTCTTCTGAACAGGCAGTAGAAAGCTCCATGTAATGTCAGGCAATAATCATTTTAAAAGGTGGGTAACTGCTGTCAGCAAACAAAGTGGAGATAGGGAAAAAAAAAATATTAAACAATGTACTTCCACTTCCAGAGGAATTTCTTTTGTAAACTTCAGTCTGGCCCCTCTATGGCAAACAAAACAACAAAACCCCAACTCTCAGATTAGAGGTTGGTCTTGTTTTGTGCAGAAAGGATAATGGTTCTCTGTAGATTTGCACCAGCTAAGCAGAATTGAGAGTCAGTTCTGATTATGCATTCCTATATTTAATGTGTTCTTCAGTAAGGTAATGATGTTTTTTAACTTTATGAACAAGCATTTCATACATATACTGTAGAGCTATTGTAACCTTCCTGGCAGGAGGAATTATGACTCAGTACAAATATTGTAGGAATTTTACCTATTTTTATACATATTTCACTTTCTGGATAATTACATTCCACATACTGTAAGCTGAGTGAGCTTAGATAGCTTTTCAGAAGAAGTTACTGTATATTTCATGCATTCTACCTATCAAACCTTATTGTTATACAAGTGGGAAGAAGGCATTTCTTGACTTTATTGGCAACAAAAAAATCAATATTTACATAATAAAACCCCCACTTTGGTAAATCACTTTATCTGGTTTTTATGCTAAAGCTTTTAGACAAGCACTGTCTTCTTATGTAAAATAATGTTCAGTATTTGTCCTACAGTGTTGTATATCCAGTCCTTCCAGGGCAATGTAAACAAAGTGCAGAAGATCAATGTGTGGACAAACAGAAAAGTTCTCTTCAGTGAGACTTGTTTTCCCTCTAAATTATCAGCCAAACTGATTTTTGGTAGAAGCCCTGAACTTCTCTAAAAATTTGGCCTTGTGAAAACTTATTCTGAGGAATTCCAGCAGACACTGGAAGCTCTCTGGATTCTGGTTTTCCATATTTAGTAGGACTTGTGCTTCTATTCCAGATTGATTGCTGAAAATCCATTCTGTTAATAATGATTGCTCATTTGGAAACTTCCTCTGTTGTTGGATTGGCTGAAGGTCCCTTGCTTTATCTAGTTAAGATGAAAAAAACACCAAAAAGTGGAAGGCAATACTTTCCCATGTTTAATGCAAATGGCAGTTCAAGATTTTTGTTAGTCCAAGACAATTAAGAAAAAAAAAAAAGGCCAATTCTTTGCTGTTGAAAATTAATACAGTATTATTATCTTCTGTTAATCCAGTTCAAGCAAAATGTGTATCTGGCACATTTTCAGGCATTGTTTATTTTTCGGGTTCTGTTTTTCAAAAGTGATGGTGGTCAGTTTTCCTGTGTGGGTGTGCTGCCTTTGGGTCACACTGGGGTGAGTGGTGATTTTCTGAGCTTGCAGATTGTTAGTTGAAATCTGTGCTGTGATTCCAAAGTGGCTTAGCTGTATGTGGGCCTTTAATCACTTTAATCACTTTAATCAAAGATAAGACTCAGCAGCAACTAGGAGGCATGAGAAACTCCGCATTTCTCTAATCCAGAACAGAAATGAGTTTGCTTATGGATTTAGTAGTTATAAAATGAGGCACCTCTTGAAAATAAGTGTATAACTTTCACCACATTTTGAGATTATCCAGCTGGATCTTTCTGTGAAGGGAATGACAGTTCTCTATGACAGTTCCCCTTTGACCAGCAGCCCCTGTGAGTCAGCATGGCACTGCTTGCCTGTGCTGAATATGTTTCAGGCTTCCTTTCCAGGAAGCCTTCCTGGATGAGAAAAGTCTGTCTTGAACCTTTACAGACTTCAGCACAGAACATCTGAACTTATTATGCAGGGGTGAGCTTTTCCTGGGGAGCCTAGATGCATGGGAATTAGCCCAGAAAGCTATTTTAATGCAAATTCCCTCACTTTATAGTGGGATACTGATGTTAAAGGTTTCTTCCATTGGTATTAGAGCATTCTTGGGATTAGAGGAGTTATTTTTTTATCCACCCTGATAAACAGCATATGGAGTTCTGTGGCCTATCTGAAAAATGACTTAAAACTGTTCAAGCTTGAGGTTGTAGAATTTCCATCCAAACTACAGATCTGAGAATTTCCTGCACAGGATAGCAAGTTTTAGCCTATAGCCATTAGTTTGCAAATACACAGGATGTAGCATGCATTTTTTTACCCTGGGAACACTAGTGAGATGTGTAAGAATCATAAACGGATCAAAGTTCACGTTTCACCACTGAAAGAGGAATGCCACTTCCCAGCTAATAAATCCATAGTTCTGATGTCATTACTTTGTTCCCTAGAGTGAATTTTTTTCAAATAGCCTTTAGTAGATTTAGATTTCAGTCTGACATCCCTGGCACATCTTCATTGTTCAGTAGGTGCTGATGTCAGTGTCCCCATCTATCTGGCCAAACTTTTTTTCTCTTCTCATCACTCACAGTCTATGTGAAGAGTACAAATGTAGAAGTTTAGAGCAAAAGCTTGTAGTTCAATAACTTGTCTCTTATAGTTGCCAATAAGAAATGTCTAGGTTAATTCTTCACCAGATCTTGATCAATGCAATCAGTTTCATAACAAATGATGGATAAATGCTAGTTCTACTAGCAAATTGGAGAAGCAATCAAAACTAGTTTGTATCATCATCCTCATCCTCTCAGAGACTTTTTGATGGATAAGGAAATTTAAAATCAGAGAGATCTGTGTAACAACTGAAAATTGGTGTCAGTATCACCATGAATGCGTTGATAGTGTTTGCAAATAAATCATCTAGCTCCCCCAGTTAGAGTACACTGACTGTATAAAAATATAGTCTTTGTTTTTCATAAGCTTATGTAAAGGTAACATATCTAGAACATCAGCACAGATGCTATTGTGTTATTTGTGTTATAATGAGGGATGTTAATGAAAAAGTTCATTTAAAAAAAGGCTCTCTGGGGACATTTTTCTATGTCAATGTGAGGAAAGTGTAAAACAAATCCTCAGCACTTTCTGAATTAGTCGTTGCATCTGCTGCCTTTCATATTAGGTTGCAAGCGTATTTTGTTGGACACCTTTACAAAGTTAAATGAAACTTTTTATCACGATTGATGTTGTCATGTTAATTAGGTGGTAGTCAGCACAGTCAACAACACTTACTTTTAGTGATAGGGAAGAGGTTCTGATTTTCCTGGTATTGCCTTCATAAATAGAAAGGTTCTCAGAATTTTGTACCATGAGATGATGAGGTGGAGAGGTTAGAGGTGCTGAAATAGTTACAGAAATCGTACACTCTAGTTGGAATTTTCTTTCAACTTTTTACTTCCTGTAAAAGATGATCTTTGGTTCCTCTGGGTAAGAATTTACATTCTTGTGTTTCTTCACATAGCTGCAAGTAGCCACATCTGCTGTCTTGAGTTTCTGTGCAGAACAAATAGGAGATCTGTTTCGTATTGCATGTACGAGGCAAGGGGAAGGTGATGTGAAGACCCCCCTAGATGGGTTCATCAATCTCTTTGTGGCTGGTTTCTTGTATAAAGGAGGTCAAAGTAAAGGCAGTCCACAGTCGTTTCCCCAGAACACTTTTTACAGATCTTGTATCAGATTTTTCCATCTGCTTGAAGCTCCCCATCACACAGGCTTTTCTGTGATGCAGTTCATAGAGATCATGAACTCAGAGCAAAAAAGGAAATAACAATGAAGTGGTAGGGTGGTGGATAAATTTTGATCTGCATCCCTCTGGTAAAATTTGCCATTCAAAGACAAAAACCTCTGCATGGGAGAATTGCTACCGAGCCAGGACTATCAACGTGTGGTTTTCTTGCAGGATCCCAAAGGATATTTCATTTTTAATTCCAGAGAGCCAACAGTCATTAATTGTGATTGTGGTTTTGGCTACTCTGCTCCTTCCCATACAGTTTCAGATCTGAGATCTGAGGTCTTCCCAACATAGAGTTTCAGATCTGAGTCTGTTTTGAAGCCTGGAAACATGCCTCTGCAAACAGAAAACCAAAGCTCTTAAAATCTTGGAAATCTTGTATGGGAATTGCCTGTTTTGAAGAAATCCTTGTGATTGAGTCATTAACAATCCATGGTAGTTCATGTGTGTGCACGTGCCATTTCACAGTGCTGTCTCCTCCTGTGCTCATAGTGTTCCCTACCAAGCCCAATGGCAGAATTGGGCATATTTAACATCCATCTTCCATTTTTTCCTGTATAAAGCAAGCAGTGCATAACCATGACATTCTGCCTGCATTTTAAAAGTATCAGCACTGCACTAAGAAGTAAACTCTGATAACCAATTTCACATTGTATATTTCTTTCTCTGAATAGACTCTTTTCTCAGGCAATTTAAAAATGAATGGAAAAAAAATAGCACCCAAAACTGCTGTGTTGAATTGCAAATGAGTCTGAGATGTGCATTGGTTGTTGGGGCAAGTTGAATTGCTGTACAGCTTTCTGATTCTTCAGCTACCACAAGCTGTCGCATGTACATGCTTCATGCAGATTGTCCTGTCAAGGAGTCTGTAATCCAGCAGCAGCGTTGTAAACTTAAGACATCTTCCGAGTTCTCCTCTTCTAGTCTCAGGCCACTGTCTCACCTCTACTGAGTGCTCAGAGCTCACTGAGGAGAGCTAGTTCCCTGTCCTAATGCAGTCTCAGAGCTTCTGGCTTCCTTTCTGGATTCTGGTGATCTTTTGCAAAATTGTGCATGTGTAGTATTGGAAATAGCAATATGCTTAAATTAGCAACAGAACAAGAAGCTTAAAAAAGCTTGTCAAACTCAGAGACAGTTGGTTCCTTTCCCTCAAGGTAATACATTATTCATAATGTTGTACAGGATTGAGGGTGCCAGTGACAGGAGAGGCTGTGGATGAATTGAAGATGCTGAGTGTGCAGTAGACTCAACAAGTAGGAGTTGATCAGCCTCTGCTACTGTTAATAATTCCATCATCTTGCATGCGATGTCCTGCTCTTGGTTGGGGTTCTGCTCTCCAAAAGACCTCCACTTTCCTTCCCTTAGCACACTGTATGTGCCATAGTGAATAGTTTCTATTGTTGTTCTAATTAGCATATATTGTTTACACAGCTGCTTATATCTAAAGAATAACTGGGGTTAAAGGGCTGGTCTTGCTCTTCTTATAGCAAAGACAAAACTGCTACAGGGACACAGCAGGCACGCACATCCTTAGAGGGAAATGACCACAGTGCAAGTTATCACTGGTGGATTTGGCTGAAGTCAGTGCATTAACAGCCCATGGCTTGTTTTTAGTTTCCACAAGCACCAAATTTATCTGTGCAGATAGCAGTTAGTCTTAATGACATTATTAATTTGCAATGCATGACCAGGCTTACTACAAAAATCTGTGAAGTGTTTAACCTCATATACATGATTGATCTTTTGTGGCTTGGCTGTTAATCATGCTTGAAAGCAAGAGAAACAGTGAAACTGAGGAATGCAGCAATTCAGTAACACACAATGGTTCATTCACCTCTGCAGATGCTAACCTGCTCCTGTGGCTTAGAAAGGTTGACCTTCACTTATCTGTGGTCCAGGTTAGTGTCACTGTGTCACTATAACAACAAAATGGCCTCTGGAAACAGCATGAGGCATCTCAGTCTGCTTTCCTCTGGGCTGGGGTTAACATTAGAGAGCCCAATACAACATGTGATGATGCAAAGTGGCAACTTTGCTGGCAGCCTTAACAAAAGGATCAGTGGAGGCAGATGTTAAACCAGCTGTTTGCTCCAGGGATTTTAGTTTCCAAAGGCAGAGAGAGGCTGAACGTGTTTCAATTCAGACAAAAAGAGAAGAAAGAATTTCAGAGAAACAATTGTCTTCCCTGGCTAGCAAGGAGGCAGTGGAATTAACATGAATCAAGAGGGACAGGCTGATTACCTTGGCTGCAGAAGCACCTTCTGCTGTCTGGCCCTCCGGCATTCCAACAATCAAGTTTCTTTTGAAAACTATAGGACAGGTAAGCACTTCAGGCAATTGTCCCCTCTGCTTTAGAAGGAGTATGAGGCTGCCTAAATCCTGGAGTGTGCTTAACTTTCTCAGTGACCACAGATGGCAAATTTAGACTAGACATCTGTTTTTTAAGATGGCCAAGATAAGTGAGACTGATCCCAGTGAATTACATTCTTTTCAGTCCAAGTGCTGTTTCTCAAATCTTCTATTTGTGCTGCTTTTCAGCATCTTGCACTGGCCAAAATAAATTGAATCAAATTAAGTGTCAGAGGGATAGTTAAGCATATTCCAGGATAAAAAAAATGTTACCACTGTAGCCATGGTGACTGTCAGGAACATGGGCTACTGCAGTTCTGCAAATCCCTCCTGGTGTCTGAACCCTCTGCATATGATTCCAGCACTGCCAGTCACCACTCTGGGATGCCATTAGGAGTGTGATTTAGAAAAGGTTTTGAGCTTTGAACTGCTGGCCTAGTTAGGCAAAACCTGTGTGCCACGTTCACCTGACCCGTGTGCCAGAATGCCTACATAAACCTTATCCTCTCGTCAAGATAGTAATAACATAAATAGATTCTAAGGAACAGAGAGATAGTTGCCAGGTTATCATTAACACACATTTTTTGTGCTTTTGTGAATTTGTAGCCCCAAAATTAACTTTCTATTAGCAGAAGGTGTCACATTGAGCTACTTGTTTCCTAGGTAATTATTCCTTAGCAATACTCTCTAATGACTACTCTTGAAGCAATAAATAAAGCTGTGCTAATCTTTTCTGTGTACGCTCCTGTACAACACCTATCACCTTAACAAACCACTTTTCAGTGGGACATTAAATGGCAAAATAATAACCCTGACATATACTGTTTGTCCTTCCATCCTCTTCCTCAGAGAAGAGCAGCATGTAATGGAATAATTTGATTTTTTGAGGTGGTGGTTTTTTTGTTAGTTTTCTAAAAGTATATGTTGCTACTTAAATAAGGAGTAAAATCAGAACTATAGACCAGAATTCGAAAAGAGTTTTGGATATACACAGTATTTTAAAAGACTGCCCACTGAGTAAGACTAGTCTCACATCCTAGAAACATGGGAAGAAGTACAGGTAATAGATGTAAGACATACCTAGGAATGATAAATAGGAGTAATAAACCAGACAGTATATACAATGGATGGCTTCTGTTTTATACACAACAGTAAATAGATGCTAAAACTGATTAATACCCACACAGGGCAAATACTGCTTAATCCATTTTGGCATTTATTTATTACCAGTACATCCCTAAGGTATTATTTTTTCCTTCCCTAATGAGATTGGAAGATATTGTTAAATCAATATCAGGGTTTCTGAGCTTATTGCAAAAGAACAGGCTTAGAAATAAATAACCATGAAGAAGAGATTTTTTTAGATGTGAGCCATTGCATGAGAGAACAGATCATATGGAAAAGAAAAAGGAGGTACTGACAGGTATATTTATTTTAGAAGTTTCTATGGTACTTCTGGTTGATTGAAATAATTCTGAAACTGTACACTGTAAGCATGGCTTCTCAGTTCAGATTATTTGCATTGCCTAAGAAGAAGCAGGTAAAGTTTTTAAAGTCACATTAAGGGGCATACTTCTCAATCCCATTTTCTCTGCTTAAATACAACCTCTTTCTGAAAGTTAAATCTTACTTTGCTGAATGATCCTGAGGTTCTAAGTGCCTAAATAAGTTTTGGAAATGTGGGTTAGAAATCCCCTCTCTTAAGTTAAGTCCCATGTGCTTGTTAGTGTTGAAGTGTGTGAACATTCCTCTCTGGAAACTTCTTGTCGGTCCTGCAAGTGTATAAATAAGAAGCATCTGAAGAAAGTGAAGTCTGTGTGTAGGAGAGGGAAGCTGTACATAGATGTGGTGCTGGTGTTAGCTTTCATCTGTCTGGAAGCTGGACGATGCAGAGATTATTCATACAAAGTGCAAGGAAGTATTGCACATAGTGTCATGAACTCTGAGGGTGTAAGGTTGAATTTTAGAGTCTGTAATCCTTAAAAGTTTTAGTGGAATAACACGAGAAATGCATGATTTTTGAGTTTTTTTTATTTTAAGTAAGAGTTGAATCCCTACTTACAGAGAAAAATTATGGGGGGTGAAATTAGAAAAACTTAGAAAGTCTAAATGCAAAATGCCAAGAATGTCCTACTTTTTTGTATTGTTTGGCTTTTCTGGAGGTAGGAATAAGGATGAGTTTCAATACTGAATGCAATACTAGATGTGAAACAGGGTAAATGAAGTATTTTGCCAACTGGAAATTTGTAGGTGGTAGTAAGAATGTATTTTAAAGAGTATATAGGGATGAATGTTAGCACACTTTAAAAAAATGGGGACTGCTTTGCTCTGTATGTAAACATTGTTTAGAAATACCTAAACAGAAAGAAAGCTTGGATTATTGTTTTATCATAATAAAAAGGTACAAAGTCTATGAGATGATCTGCAGTTCACACCCTTCCTTCAGAAACAGTCCTATATATGGAGTTTTCAAATGCACATTCAACCATGAGTCGTCTGTAGTAAATTTCCAAGAAAGTAGTATTTTACATAGAAGCTTCTGCAGAAATGCCATGCAGATCACATTGAGTAAGGCTGAAATTTAACTCAGTTGTTCAGAGCTTAGTAAGAGATAGAGCACCCCAAAGACAAGCTTTAAATGTGCATACTGACAGGACACCCTTGTGCCTTTTACTGAAGTCTAAACAAAACCTGTTCTAGACAAAACTCCCATTCTAATACATGACATTTATACTGCCTTAATGGAAAATTAGGACTTCACTGAGTTGCAGCCGTTAATGTGTTTGATGTTAGAATATTCCTTATTGTTCTTATGTCTCACTGTACCCAAGTTGCAGTGGGGTCCTCTAGAGAACCAAGGGTATGGGAAGTTGCTGTAAATAGGAGTGAAATTCAGCTGGTCTGCATTTAGGTTTCTAAAACTTATGTCTGGTCTGAGCTAGTCAGGTCAGTTCCCTCTACAGTCAGTGCAGGCATCCTGGCATTTCGAAGATTGAGCTGTCCTGGAGAAAGGCTTAGGGATGAGATGAACCACTGCCTTGGATATGCTCTGCTCTTTCCCCCCCGGTGACCACTGTGTGGAGATGGAGGACTAGTTCAGATTAGTTGCTGTGCTGTAGGTGAGATGAATTCCACTACTGTTAAGAATGGGAGGATGTAAAGAATAGAACATTAAATACGGAGACAAAGACACTGGGGCAAGGGCCTGATTTCAGCCAGAGATTCAAAGGGATGTGACAGTAAAATTACTAATATTTAAGATTTTAGAAGTCTGGCTAGGGGGTTTGTTCTAGTTATAAGAGCATTCCTTTCAGCTTAAAACTAACAATCTGTGATTGTTGCTGACTCCCCACTTCAGCTCTAAGATCATATTTATCTGATGAACTTACCAAGAGCCATCTCTCCAAACCATCATGTTATTTATTGCTGTATTCCTTGTTGGAATAGCTACTTAATAAATCCTTCCATCCGTTCGTCCATCCATCCATCCATCCATCCATCCATCCATCCATCCATTCATTCATCCATCCCTCCATTAATATTGAAATGATCAATTTTCCTCACCAATTTTTTTTTTCTTAAGACAGTATATAGGTCAGTGTCTGCAACCACTTGGGAAAGAAAGGGGAGCAGAGGGTGGGGTTCTGGCTGGACATTCCCTCACTATGATCAGAGTTACTAAAGTTTCTGTCTGACCTGTCCCGAATCATACTTGTGTTGTTATGCACTTGGAGTACCCCGATTCTCCCACAGGAACTTGTGTCAGGCTCTGACCAGGGAGGAGTGGGAAGGACCAGGGCTGCCACTCTGCTACACTGCTCCCATATGTCTCTCCTCTGTTTGCAGTTGCCATTCTGATCCTTGGACATCTGTGGTGATTCTCGCCACACTCACAGTCCGTGGGAAAGCTCCTCTGGAGAAGAATCAATAGTATGCAGTTCTCCACACTGAACTGTTACTCTCCAGAGGAAAGGATTAGAAATAGCATTGTCCTCAAGAGCTGAGAAAACTTGCAGATTTTCCATGTACAGTAAACAGTTTCTATAATTACCAGGAAAACAAAACAGAGAGGCAGAGTTGTGCAGCAGGGCCAGCCCATCTCATACACACTGCTGTGATAATGAAATCCAAACCCTGTGGAATTGCAGGCACATTATTCTCACTTGCTTTAAAGGTCAGCTAAGAAGCTGAATTCTCAAACGGGCTCATAGCTTTGAGACAACGTAACACTAGTCATTTCTTCCAACAAATTGCAGTTGTCAGAGAAACTGGATTAGTAGCTCATGGAGCTAAAAATAGACACTATGGTCTTGCCAGAGAAGGGTGAATTCAGTAACAGAGGTAAAGGTACATCAAAATAGTCTAACATCTGAAGGAAAAGCGACAAAAAATGCTCAACTGAGAGAAAGTTAGCCATAAAATTACATTAAAAACAATTACAATCACAAAGAAGAAGAAATACAAGGTTTAGTCTTAATTCTGTTTTATTCACCTTCTAAATCCACCTTGTAGTTTCTGTTTTATCAGCCAGATCAGTTTGGCCACAGTCCCTTCAAAGTTCAGTACCTCAAGTTATGCACTGAAAGTCATGTTAAAGCCATTACTTAAATATTGAAAAAGAAGTTTTTGGCTTGATATTTCCATCTTCTTTGCAGTAGGGAGGAGGAGATAATTTATTGCTAAATTTATTCAGCTGAAAAATAAAAACTAAACTCCCAAAACCCAAATTTAATAACAGAGCTACTGTGAAAGCAAATTTCTAGACCTTAGCATATCTTTACTAAAAAGTGGGTAATTATTTTCCATTGCCTCAAACATTTGCATTTTAAAGAATTCTCTTCTGTGCCATGATTTGGTAAGTGCATATTGCTTCTCACTTGGATTTAACAAACTAAACAAAACAAACCACTTCTTTATTCTTCATTCTTCTTCAATTACTTATTTTCTGCGGCAGGGAAATTCCACCATGTATGACCCTGAAGGAGCAGCAGTCTTCTACAGATAGGGAACCTCAGCCTGTTTGGTCAAGGTGAAAAATTCTTCAAGGTACAGGCTGGGTCTCAGCTAAAGACAGGGCTGGCAGTAGTTGCATGCAGTTTCTACTATGACTTAAGTAATTATTTTTACTTACGTATTCACAAGCTGACCTATGCATAGCTCAGGAATAGCCTTCACTTTCTTTAAAAATTCTTTCTGTAGTATGTGTCTTTCCCACATACCTGTTGTAAAATCTCTGCATTTCAGATCTGAGGCACTGACAAATTTAGGGTATAAATAACTTATGTCAGCGAAGCAAATCACTGTGAAAAATATTTGTAAAATCTTTATGCTCGTTGTCTTTTGGATATCTTATAAACTAGAGTTCTTTTTGCAAATTTTTGTTCTTGTGTAGGTCCTCATTGTAAAAGAAGTTGAGAGTAATCTTGATTTTGGGGTTTAATTAGCACCAATGCCATTTATCTGGCATTCAGTGTGTACCATTATTAGCAGGGTCTTAAGGTTCAGTGGTGGAACAGAAATGTCAGGACAAGCAGCACCAGCAGTTATCTGCATTGCACATCCTACACATTATGTACGCATTCAGTGGCATACTTTGCATTTTATAGAACATGATATCACTGCTTAAATTTGTAGAAATATAGTTAGGGATAAGTAATACAAAATATGTGGACATTGTCTGATAGATATCTTGAGATATTACAGATATATTGTCACCTACTCTTGGGATTACTCTAAAGCAAATCATGCACCTTTAGCATCCATCCTTCCTTCAGTTAAAAACATGGGCATCTTCATCCCTTTAGTTTTTAAACTTCAGTTTCTTCAAAGCCCAGAGATTAATGACACAGATATTTTCCAGCAGAGTATTTTAAGAGAACAGTAACTGTTTTGTTTGGGATTTTTTTTTTCCTGAATATGTGGGCTCCACTGCTAGGACTGACTACATTCCTTCTTGATAAAAGTTTAACCTTTCCCAGTTTAGTAAAATTCTGCTGAAGTTCTTCTTTGCAGGATCCCATAGTGTTTTAAGAGGCTATGTATATTCTGTTTGTGCAATTCATGGGTCCAACACATAAATATTAAGGCCTTCTCAGATCACCATCCTGGAGAGTCCAGCCAATTATTTCACAGCCACAAGTAATCCCCTTACTCTCTTTGCTACTTTGCTCTGTCTCTGTGGCCAACCTTAGAGAAGGAACTGAATGCTACTGAAAATGGTGTACTGGTTTATATTTATATATTACAGGGGGATTAATTTGTAATAAGGAGAACCTTTTGCAAAATAAGCTCATATTATTGGTGTGAAATTCACAGCCTGGGCCTACCAAGTCATGGTTCAGTCTCTTCCCAAAGCCTTTGAGAACAAATTAAACTTTGCATGCAATATCTCACCCAGAAGATGTGATAACAATTTTCCAGTTGTCTGTGACTGTGATTCTGACTCTCCCTTCTAATCAGGAGTTGTGAAATTAAAGAAAGTGAATGGAATACTTGTTTAAACAGTTTTTTCAGGGACCAGCTGAAATTGGTGATTTAACTGGTGATTCATTCAGGCTCATCTTCATTTCCTCTGAAAATAATGCTAGAGGACAATTAACTTTGATGCCTTAGAGTTGTATCTTTCAACTTTTCCCTTTAATTTCAGTGTTGCCAAAGTAAAATCTGAGGGCTAATTCCTATCTAAGGTGGTCACAAACATCTGTAATAACAGAGCCAGACATATGTGAAGATAACTTGGATTATTGTAGGAAGATGGATTTTCACCTGAGTTCATGGGAGTTCTCAGCTCAGTTCTAGGAGTGGGAATTTTAGGGAGAGTTATGAGCCACCCATTGCTGGTGTGTCATTTACTGAGAGCAGACCAAAGGGATAGAATTATTCAGTAGAGTGCAGTTTTAATTTCAGCTTTATGAATGGTGAGGATTGCTGCTTGTCTTGTTTCAAACTTTTCTGTTCTGGATGCTGGATAAAAATATTTGATCCTCCTAAAATATGAAGATTGACCACCTCAAATCCTGGACTCCTGTGGAAATGGACAAATATCCATCCCCTGGGTGCAAATGCTTTTTGTGTAGTTCTGTAACACTGTTTGTATTGTTGTTTTATAAAGCTTATCTGAAGAAACTTGTACAAGCATTCTGCACTCATAAGATTACAACCTTGCACTATCAACAGTGGTTGCTTAGCATTAAAATAATCTTGGATGCCATTAAAGAATACTAGAGCTCTATCAGGGTTTAGAGCACTGAGATGTTTGTGAACCTGAACCTGTTTGTATAAAATTTCTTCCAGACAATGACAGTAGTTCTATTTTAGTAATACACAGGGGAGGTAATGCAGTGTCCCTGGAGATTTCTGTCATTTAGTGATTAAGAGATTAATTTTAGTACTCTGTAAATCTGAACATTATTTTAAAACATCAGCCTGTGATCTATTGGGAAGGGATGGGGCAGGTTAGAGTTTTACTGTCAGATGGCATGTACAGAAAAGCTCAGAAAGCATATAAGCCAGGGTCTTCCCACACTGAAATCAAGGGATTAATTGCAAAAATTGCATCTGATTACTTGTCCTGTAACTAGCTGTTCAGCAAAGGAATCCACCTGCCAACAGAAACAGAGTCCATACAAACTATCACATGCTGCATTTCAGTTTTTTTCTTGGGATTTCTTTGGCAGAATAGTGGTCTGAAGTTCCAGTAAGTACCTCTGGTTGAAAGTTGCTATTTTCAGTTATGATTGCTTCCCCAAACCAACTGAATTTATTACTAACCAAAGACTTACCTACTTGAAAAAACAAACAAACAAACAAAAAACAAACCAGTAAAGTTTGGTTATGTCATTTGTGTCTTTCACTGTGAGCAGTTGAAGTGCATGATGTATGTACTGGCCAGGCCTGTGCTGTGGCATTGAACAAGTTATTCGAGGCTGCAGCACCAGTATCACACATTCAGAATTCAGTATTAATCCCTCCATGGGAACACGAGTTTATGTAAAAACTTGATGTGCCATATGTGTAGGCCATGGGAAAATTGTGTGTGCAGTGAACTATATACGGTCTTAAAAGCTTTAACATTTGTACTGCTCCTCCTATAACAGAATGTATGTCTTGATAGCTGTTGATCCTATGAGCTTCTGAAAAAAAAAATGTAATCTAAAGTTTATTCTTCTTGTCTTAAAGTTACTGTTTTGTGTCTAACTGTTTACACAGACCTGCACACAGCAAAGGGTCTTTCTCTGTATGTTGCTGGGAAATGGACAAGCGGATGCTATTTGTAAATCTTGCAGGCTTAGGGAGATCAGTGAATGCCTTTCCTGAATCTCCTCCTGATAAGCCACTTCTATTTGCTAGCAAATGCAAACAGTGCCAATAGCCTGGGCCTTCTTTAGAGGAAACAAAAAAGCCTTGCTCTGTCCCACTTCTATTGATACTTCTTAATTTAATCTTTTTGCCTCCTTTTGAGTAGGCTTTGGTGATACAATTCTTCCAAAGTGTACCTGAGGACAGTTTGCCTTTTTTACTGTTCTTTTTTCAAAGCCTCTGAAGGCCTCAAACAAGAAGAAAAAACTTTACAGAACTCATGCAGGTATGTTGTTAACAGGTAGCTGAAGGATAAAACAGCCTTCTCGGAATACCCCAGACTATCTTTTAACAGCGTGCCTGCACTGTGTCGTGACTTGACATCTTGCTTTCATTGTGTGACCTGCTATTAATGGTGTTTGTTACAATGAGGTCCTTTTAGTTTGTCCTAAAAGATTTTACTTGTTTGTCATCATATTAGATACATAATGTACACTCTATAAGAAAAGCAATATACAGTATACTATACATCTTCTATTTCAATGCCTCTAGTTTTAGCCTAGTATTCATATAAATGTTTATAATCAAAATACAGGTTTTCTTATTCTTCACAGGACCAAGGAAAGTTTTGCCTTGTCTAAATACTAACACTAACATTTCCATTCAACAAATACTCTTTTCTCATGCTTCTGGTTTACTTTTGGTGGGCTCCATCCTACTGATTCCCCATTAATGCATTTGAAAGGGAAAAGTAATGAGCTATTTTAGGGCATGACCTTTGCACAGTACCTGATTCATAAAGATAAATATATCCAAAATTTCATTTATGAGTTACTAGTGATCAGCAAAACAACAAAAATGCTTTGAAGTTCAGCTGAGGAAATTCTGAAGTTCTTGCATTGCTTATTTAGTTGTGCAGTTTCTTGAGTCATTATAATGGATATATTTGATGAAGCCTTTGCCATAGACACTGGCATGTTCATAGAAGTTGTTCTGATTTCTGCTTCCAGTTATATGTGGAAGTGTACTGTAGTGGATAAATTATTTGGATTAAAAAAAAACCATACAGGTTTTCTTCAAGACACTTTATTTGACCTCATCCAATGGTAAATATCTCACTTTAATTAATTCTTGTCATAATAATAGTACAATAGCCATAAAAAATGTTTTTTCAGAGAAATGTCACTCAAAAATATTTTGATCCTGATTGTGACCAGGATGCCTGTATTTCAGAGCTAAGTCACTGAAGAGGTGATCAAAGAAGACAGAATATTAAGACAAATCAAGAAATTTTTGTGTATATGGTTAAAAAAGTGATATGACGGAGAAGTTATTGAGTTGGGTTTTTTTCCTCATTAAAATTTGGTGATAAACGTAACAGCTGCTCATAAAATATTTATTTATTCCTTCCCTGTCTTTCTTTTGAAGCCTAAAGATCTCCAAAGGAAAAGAAAGTTACCTGGTGACTTTGTATGAATTACATAGCAAATGCAATCCAGACACTAAATCCATCCAGACTTTAGCAGTCCCAAATGTAGCTAATTCACTGGGAGTCATTGACAGAGCTTGTTCTTCTGAAAATTGTAATATAATAACACAGTATGAAATGCACCAGTTCAGTTACATTGTTGGCTGCTCAAGATACCATCCAGACTGTGTTTATTATTCTTTTCCCATTGCCTGAAAAGGAAAAAGAAAAACAACCAAAAAAACTTAGGTCTGTGTCTCTGCATTATTTGAGTTCTCAAATGTGCAGACTGCGTCTGGTAGTGTATTGCAGACTTGCATTCCCCTGGCAGAGAAGGTGGTTTATCTCTTTTGTGGCACCTTTTTTTTTTTCCTGTCTGGAATTTTTTGACATCTCTTCAACCATGTCAGTAGCTTTTTTTGGGTTGCTCAGTGCCTGGAAATCCTGGATAAAAGGCCGCACTAAACGTGCAGAACAATTCTGTATCTCAGGTGAGAAGTTTTGTGAGGATAATTTAGGTTTATTGCTAGGGGCAGACCAACTTTTTGAGTTCAGTGGGCTCACCTTATGCTGTAGAGCTGATGTGTAAGGGCACAACACATGTTAGCATGTTGCTCAGCTAGTGCAGCTGAGCATGGTCAATGCAGTTCCACATGGCAAATCCTGAGAAAAATGGAATTTACAGCAATTGAAATTTCAGATGTTGGCAGGAGTACATGATTTGTACCACCTACTCTCTCTTGTGTCATGAAAACTTTCTAGAAATACAGGAAAATAAGAAGGGAAGAAAAAAAGAAACAAATGAGGGCAGTTGTGAGGCAGAGCTCATTTACCAATTTCATGTTCCAGAGGTGGAAATAAAACCATTGATGTACAGTGGTCAACACTGATCCATCTCAATTTCCATATATAAATTTTATACTGAGCAGCTTTAATACTGCCACGGGGCAGAAGATGTTTGGCTTTTTAATAACCACAGTTTAAAGATTGGTTACTGAAGTGGTCGAAACCCAAATACCCTGCTGGGCCTTGGTGAATAGGGTTCAGTTTCCAGCAAGGCTTTGTGATAGGAGCTTTGAATGTTATTGTGAACCAGGACTGAGCAGTGGTGGTCCTAAGCCTGCACAAAGAACATGTCCAGGAGCAGTTTTTACACACATCCTACACACATGCCTACGTATTTTATGAATCAGGTCTGTGATCAGTGTTTCGAACAGTTAGTTTGCTGCAGTTTCATGGGGTTATTCTCTCTTTGGTTTGCAATGTAAATAATACTGTATATCTGCTATTTTATGATACAAATGCCATGTGAGTTGCTTATTTTTTAAAATGTTATATAGCTCTGTTGTGATTTATTTGCAATGCCATCTTACAGTATTGGCTTAATATACAATGTATCTCAATGGCATGAGTGAAAATGCTTATATTTTGCAATGTCAAATATTTTATTTTTGTTTTTTAAAATTAATACATTTCATCCTATGCAGTTCCATAAATGTTTCTTAAGTGGCTCATTATGTCAGAAAGTATTGCTTCCTCTCCAGTAGTGTATGCATAAGAACTAGTATTCCTGATCAAAATCATCAGATATATCATCTAGCAATTTCAGATTAGAAATGTATGTACAAATATGTAAGTATTTATAGTTAATCAGAACATCTACTAGATCTTCCTTGTTTTTATGTAATGATACATTTTAATCATTTTGTATTCTTTTTATTTGTAATTATTTGTGACTCATACACAGTGTAAATAACATGTTTCATTATGCAAGTTTTCTAGGTATTCAAGACTACAAAAAAGTTTGTATATGAAAAGAAATTGATAGTAGATTGGAATGACATAAAATAAAGTGGTGATGACTATGTTCTATTTATACTGTTCATTTCCAAGTTGTCTGTTAAAGAAAAGACATTTCATTTGCCCTTTAATGTCCAATGAGTTATTTGAAGTATATTTACATCAATAAATCATGCAGAAGTCTATTAAAAGTAATGAAGCATAACTGAAAATTTATTTCTTTCTGTTTGTGGCTTACCTATGGAGAGCAGAATTTAAATGTAGTAAAGCCCAATTCAATGGAAACACTCCAAGAAGTCAGTGAAGGTATTTGTGGAAAAGAACTTTTTTTCTCAAACCTCCCCTTTTAGCCCATCCAGATGTATTTTTAAACAATAAACCAGTAAAATATGTTATAACAAAATGCTAGATGCTTGAATACGTTTTGTGTATTTCCCTTGCTATGTAATCTTTGGTTTTCATGGACGTGGCCATGCTAAAACCTTACTAAAGCTTTTGTTCTCAACTGAACTTCTGGCATTTTGAGGCAGAGCTTCTCAAGAAATTTAACAGATTGTTGGAAAGAAAATGTCCTGTGTGGGTGATACTACAACAGCTGATTTCTTTTTGGTGATTGTTCAGTTCTTGGTTCTGTAGAACAAGAGAATAGACGCAGATTTCCTTCCTGGAGAGCAGAGTGAGAGAACAGGTGACTTTGCTGGGAAAGCCCAGCACTAGCTCCTTGCCACCAGTGCAGGAACAAAGGAAGCTGGCGTGCTCTAGTGTCGTCAGCTTGACAAATTCCGCTCATGTTGCCCACTTTTTCATTCCTTCTTAATCTCTTCTATATCCACAACTGAGAAAATGACTCATTCTGCTTGGCTATTTTTTACAGAAGATCATTAACTAGAATTGGTTGCAATATTTTTCTGCAGAATGTGCTTCTATGAAAAAATGGAATTTCAATCAATTCTGTATGTTGTCAGGGGATTAATTCTGACATTTTTGTTCTAAATGTGCTTAGCTCTTACGTGGCTAAAGCTAAAGCTAAGGAAGGTCTAGCCTGTACTGAAATTTCATGGATTTTTGCTGTTTTTAAGCCTGCTGAACATTTTCTAGGGAGGAGAGTGATAATTTTCCTATTCCTGTCTTGAAAATTACTCCAGAAAATTATTCTGAAAATTTTAGATGGGAATTTTAATGACTCCAGTATGTGGGAGTCAGTTCTAGTCCACAATACATTTGAGAATACTGTGTGTTAACCAGGAAATTATGATAAAAGACAATTATCAGAGACTTATTAGTTGTGAGAGTTACTCTTTTATGAATATAACAATACATTTTGAGATCTCACTTTCTCCAATAGAGTTTCTTTTATGTGACTGTATGAATGCAAGGAATGTAAGAAGTGTCTTCAGCTTAACATCCCGACAGAAGTGTATAATGGGAATAAAAATTTGTGCAGACAAGGACAACAACAATTATGAAAGCTATTGCATCTATTCCAGAAATTATATGGGAAAGAATTGCTCAGGTTTGAAGAGACATGACTGTGATAAAAATCTCTAAATACTATGTTGAAAAGGGATAGAAAATTATTATTCTGTGTTTCCTATAATGGCAGAATTAGAGGGCATTTAATGAGGTTACAGGCAGCAGATTAAAAACAAGTAATGCAAGAGAAAGCACTTTTTCTTGGAGTGTGTAATCAAATCGTGGCTCTCAATGCCAACAGAACATTTAAAAGACTAAAATAGAAGCAATTAGAAAAGCTGATGGAGGGTAGATTCATCAGCTGATTTCATACATGTTGAACTGCATGCTATTGTCAGCTCAGAAAGCCACTAATCCTTTGTTGCAGGAATCTGGGAGAGTGTCCCAGCCAGAGGTCTTGTAATACTTTTTTATCCCCTCTTTGCATACCGTTCCCTACGGATATCATTCCAGACAAGTTGCTGGGTAGATGGAGCTTTCAAGAAAAAGCCTGGGTTTGTATTTTCATATGGGAGACACTGGAAGAATAGAGTCCAGGATGATCTGCAGGCTGGGGGAAGAACAGGGGGAAGAGAATTTGGAAGTCATACCAGCATCTGGAGGTAGTGTATTGCACTGAAAACTTGCTGCTAATGTGCAGTCTGGACAGCAAAGCTGGTCTGGGGGAAAAGAGGTCGTCTTCCTTGGAAGATCAGTCAGAAAAGAAGACTTTTTTCTGAAATGATTCAGCACAAACAAGCTTCCTGTGATCTTTCACAGCACTTCCCCTATGCCTAGGAAAAAACCCCAAAAGTATGGACCAAGGCAGTAAAGACCCAGCAATGGGCCAAGGTCAGTTTTACAAGAAAGACTTGGAAGGCTGTCATCATCTTGATGGGAAAACCCCTCTGCTGTGTGTTGACCTGAGTACCTGGGCACAGACCTGGCAGGATGAAATCTGAGACATTTTCAGTAACAGCTTTAAGTGGAAAGGACTGTTCATGTTTCCTCACATGTAGTATTCCTCTTTAATTTCAGTACAGAGGCAGAGAAAATTGATAAATATACCAAATAAAGAAGCTAGTCATTTAGGTCTGCACACCCGGTATGTATGAGCAGATCACATACTTTAATTCTGTTTTATTGGCCTCCTAAGATGCGGGCATGTTTGAGATGCACAGGCTAAGTAGTACAGAAACTGAAGTTGAGGACGACTTTGATTCAGTATTTTCATTAAAGGCCTTAGCACAGAGAAGAAGAAATTGCGTCTGTTGATGGCACAGAAGAGTTGTTACCAACACAAAAAGAGCCAAATGGAAGAAGGGAAGAATACATCAGCCTCCAGACCACATAAAATAGAGATAGGATGAAAGGATAAGTGATGTCTGCCAGGATTAATTGCAGGTATTCCTGTAATAACTGGAAACTTGTAATTTAGAAGTGACAGTGAAAGAATAAGAGATGGAAGGGTACTGACCAAGAACTGTATGATTATACCCACTAATGTTCTGTGAAAAAGAGAGAACTGTTTCTGATAGATACAGGGAGATATCAGTGGCATTGCATGCGGTACTTATGTGATCATATCTGGAATACTGTGTGTAACTCTGATTATTCAAATTCAGGATATTTTTGTGACTGGCAGCAACATAATGCCTAAGAGAAGTATAATTATTTAATTGGCCTGTTTCTTTTTGAGTGAACCATGCATCTTTTAAAGGGCATACACATAAAGTGTGCCTGATATAATTGTATGTCTTTAGGTAGAGAATATAGTATCAAAAATGTTCAAAATACTCACATTTCTTCCTGTTCAGTAGGCTGAGGAGGTACAAAGTGATACAGCTTAATGAAATAGCCAGGAGATAGAGGAGGCTGAATTACCGTCTGGTGGATCTCTTGACAGGTATTATGTGGGGCTAGAATAAACTGGTGAAGGGTCTTCAGCCATAGCCTCCTGACGTTTTTAAAAATGTGAGAAAGGAAGTTAAATAGCCATTTTTCTGCAAGGTATCTTGGGTCATCTTCCTAAACACAGACCTCTCCTGCGCCTGAAATGCCCTAGTTCACCCTCTTTGCCCTCTAGCTTCTACATGGCTGAAGACCTTTTGAAGGCCCTGGGCCATATTCAGCAATGCCACATTGACCTCTTAGATGTCATAAAACAGCGGTGTATTCAGACAGCTGAACTAATCACATGGTGCTGAGTTTATAATTGGTTTCCCAGATGAAAACATCACACTGCTTGAAGGAAAAACTAGCTAACCAGATGAAGATCACAGGTCATTCATCTATCAGTGTATGTGATTACTTCTACTAGAGTACTTTCACAAATAATGAAACAAAGCTTTGCATATGGGCCAGAAATATATTAAAGAAAGTTTGAATAACATTCCTAACGCGGTAATGTAATGATCTGAATACTTAAACAAGCAAGTGAAATGGAACCATGATATGATTTATTTAACTTACCCCTTAAGATATCTCTTTAAGTCCATGGAAATAGACATGGTATTGTATAATTTGCATTTTTCCTCCCATAGTTGTTCCTGCAAATAGTTGTTTTTTGATCTGGCTGCTGTGTCTTTTATAATACGCCTTATTGTAATTGCATTCAGAAAAATCAGTATAATCATACAGTGCACAAATCCAGCTAGACTGCTTGTCCTATAGTGGCAGTGAAAGAACAAATACTGCTTTTATTTCAGTTGTCTGTCTGGACCTGACAGGTTATTATGCTGCACATGAAAATGGTGATGTTGAGAACCTTGCAGCGCTATGGGAAGCTGAGTGCAGTGCTCTTCACCCAAAAGAACTCCTGATTGTGTAACTGGCAATCTGCAATTCCCTGTCACAAAGTCCCATGGCTGGCAGGATATGGCTGCTCAGCTCTGAGTTTATAAACCTTAGATTGTCTCTCTGCAGTGAGAGGGGCCCGGTGGTGAGTCAGGTAAGAGAGGGACCTGTGGTCACACACCTGAGTCATTACAGGGCAGGTCATACAGCTTGTTACTGATATTAATTCCTTATTCCAATACACCTGTGAAAGCTTCCCAGTTTTAGGACTGAATGTTATAATGTTATATCCTTTCTTTCTTTCTTTCTTT
>JANPWX010000449.1:4996903-5035821 GCA_024734555.1 Trochalopteron elliotii | reverse complement strand
CGTCTACAGCCTTACATCATATTCCTTCCTTCCTTCCTTCCTTCCTTCCTTCCTTCCTTCCTTCCTTCCTTCCTTCCTTCCTTTCTTTCTTTCTTTCTTTCTTTCTTTCTTTCTTTCTTTCTTTCTTTCCAGGTACCTGCCTTGGGAAATGCTGTCCTGGATAATGTAATATGACAAAATGCTTAGCTTCACTTTTCACCTCCCTTTGTGTCCCAGATGCATATACAGTTTCTGACCCTTCCAGTTCTTTCAGGTCTGAAGACACCAGAATGTTAGAGAGATTATTTTGATTTTTCATTTACATTAATAAGCACTTTGTTATCAGAATTCCAATAAGATATGTTGTGCTAGATATCCAAGACCTTAATAGATGCTTCCTCCAAAGAGAGAATTTCAGAATTTCTCCATCTCTGTCACTAACACACAGAAGCATAAAAAATGTTCTGTGCATTGAGAAAATACTCTTCTCCCAAGAGCAAGAAGAGGGGCAGGCACTGATTTCTTCTCTCTCTCAACCAGCAATAGGACCCAAGGGAATGGCCTGAAGCTGTGTCACAGGAGGTTTAGGTTGGGTATGAGGAAAAGATTCTTCACCCAGAGAGTGGTTGGGCACTGGAACAGATCTCCAGGGAAGTGGTCACTGCACCAAGCCTGGCAATATTCAAGAAATTTTGGACAATGCCCTCAGGCACATGGTATGACACTTGGGGTTATCCTGTGCAGGGCTTAGTGATCCTTGTGGATATTCTATGATTTTATGATTCTCCAACAACAGAAACGTAGCCAAATGAGGCAAGAGTGCCTAGTTTGGAGTGAGAGGCGTATCTTCCTCTTGTCTCTCTGCTGGAAATACAACAGAGCCAAGAGGAAACTGACTGGGAGGTTCCTGGAGTGTGTGTGAGAGAACTTCCCGACATGCATGAAATCAGAGTTAGAGTCTAGAATTACACCTAAATTGAAATGAGTACAAGACCATCTGAAATAGCAGTCTAGGAAAAAATGGAAGGTAGAAGGAGATACAGTGTAAAACTGGGTAGGACTTGCTAAGGGCAAAAGAAGGAAAGAGATGATGCTCTAACCAGTAGAAAACTTCAGAAATCAATTACAAGGTGACGCTGAGCTTCTGTTTAAATCATGAAATAATAATTCAGTAGCATATAAATCTGCTTGTGGAAGCCCATCAATAACAGTAAAAACAATAATCTTGAATTTCACGATAAGCATGACTTTAAAATTAATTTGAACATTGAAGAGTGTAGTTTATAAGGAGAAAAGAATTATTTCTTAATGTCTGTGCTGTCATCCAAGGGAGGAAGACAATTTTTTCTTGCAATAAAGAGAAGATTATTAGTAGAAAAAATAAGGTTTATTCTTCACTTTAGGCTCAGATTTAGTATGTATTAGAATCCAGCAAAATTCTTCTCTGTCTCAGAAAAAGCTATGAATTTCTCAGGTACTCTGGAAAATCAAGACCTAATCAATTTTAATTGTGTATAGCAGATTATTACATCCAGCAAGTGTAATGCAGATTACTACTTGACTGAATATTTGCCATGTGCTCCAGGTCAAAAGGAGCTTGTGTAAATGTCAGTGACATAACTGATCTGTGACACTGGAAGCATGTGGTAAATCAATACTGTCTCAATTACATTTTCTTGAGGCAATTATATAGCAGTTAGAGAAGGATGGCATATTTAGTTTTAGCATAATTTATGAAAGCTTTACTAGTTCATCAGTAAATTCATTATCTACAAATCATTAAAAAAACCACAAATCACTAGGTGTTTTCCCATAGCACCCCTGTACCTAGGACATTCCTGGTGGAGACTGTGTTGTGGGTTCAGACCCACATGTCACTGGGCTGAAGTGTTGTTGTGGTGCTGTGTTGCCTTTTCTAAAACAAGTGATGCCAAGGCTACTCTGGCTTTGCAGAACCTGGCAGCACTGACCTACATCTCCATCCCTGAGGACATCACAGCTTCCTTGCAGAACAATGCCCGCAAGAGAAAATGCTTGTTGAATCTTAAAAATAACCAGTCACCAACAGGAGAAGTGCAGGAGGAGCAGAGGCTCACCTGCTCCTGAGCAGCACTCTGCTGGGTGGCTCCTCCTGGGTACAAAAGCAGTTGTTTAAAATAAAAACTGAGATAAAGCCAAACCTCTACTTCCTGAAAGCCACTTCTCACTCCATTGTCCTTCCTCTTTAATAAACGATTTATGTTATGGCTTTTTTTTTGATTAAAGAACTACTTCCCAGATGCCACTGCAAAATACAGTGGTGGATTTTTCTACTATTCATGCATGAAAAGTGCAAGATATTCTTTACAACTTCTGTTGCTAAAGAGTGCAGACAGCTCAGCTCACTGCCCAGCTCACTGCCCCATGAGAACTTCTCTGTCTGACTCATAGCAGTAACCTTGCTCATTTTCTTCCCTTATGTAAATAATTAATGCCATGAAAATGCATTTCTTCTTTAATCTCCGTGCTGCAGTTTCCAGTGTCACTCTGTAGTGTTAGGAACTTAATTCCTTAATTAAGCTCCAATGTAGTCAATTTTGAAAAATGTGACATCTCACTCAGGAATGAATAGATGAGTGAAATGACTCACTTTAGGCATGCTTGTGAATTCCTACTCCCTCCCCACCTGCCTCAGTCGATGGTGTGGTGTAAGTGAAAAAATGGACCTAGAAGAAGTCTAGTAAAGTCTTAGTAAAAGAAATGTGGTAGGAAAGAAAAAAATTATCTACAGTCTCAGAAAAAAACCCAAAAAACCAAACAGTTCTGAAAAAAGAGGAGAGAAGGCTCCAATTAACCAAAGTTAAAGTACACAGAACTGTTCAGAGCTATTTTAATAGCACCTGCTGCAAAGGTTAAGGAAGCAAGCAGGTGACAAGGACAAGGACAAGGACAAGGACAAGGACAAGGACAAGTTAGTCAGGAAAAGCCTGTTCCACAGAAAGACTTTTCCATAGTCTCATCACTGAGGAAAAGTAATGGGGAGGATAACATAAAGACAAGGAATGCTGTCCTCCTGGTGAAATGTGCTTTTATCTTTTGTGCAGGTTCATTATTTTTTAATGCAGTTTTATTTGCCATTTCAAAAAGAAAACTGCTGTTCATAATTTAGTTTTGCTTTTCTGTATGTGGTCCTGATTTAGTTGAGCTGAATTTTCTTCCAATTTCTTTGTAGCAGTTTCCATTGAATATGTACATTATTTTTATTTAAATGTTTGCTTCCTGATTATTTGCTGAACATGACTCATAACTGCATTTTTTCAGTTTTGCACATTTGCTATGAAGAATGTTTGCAGTAGATAATTCACTTTCACAGTGGTGAAAATACAAAGATTCATTTCTTGACACATCCAGGAATGGAGAGGAGATCACAGGAATTACTTGGGTGAAGCGAAAAAAGAAAGCTAGAGAATAAGATTCAAACAGATATAGCTTCAACAAATGAAAAATATAATTTTAATATACCAAGAGCCCTCATGGATAATAGAGCACTGAGGAAAAAACCACATCTCTATGTGAAGAAAAAACAAGGGGAACAGAATTCTCATCAGAACTGTCTGCTCTCAAAATGGCATTGCAAGTTGGGAACTGCCAAGGAGGAAATCGGTTCAGAGGCTTTGCATGCAAACTGTAGGGTTTAGTGCAGCATTTCATCAAGTCTTGTCCTAAGACTTGATTTGCCTAATGGCAAATTACCTTTAGTAAAATAAAAAGGTCCAGAATACAAATTGACTTGCTAACATATAGCAAGATGTGTCAGAAGTTTTAGTGCCTTGGGAACAGACTCGTTTTTCCCTCTAGCTTTGCCTGTAGAGGAGCAGGGAATTTTTCTGCTGTGGAGCCATATCTGGGCTCTTTGCAATTCCTTCCCCTGCATGTTCATGGCTTGCTCATTGCCAGGAGGTAGAGAAGCAGCCCTGGCTGGGTGGGTGGCTGCAGCAGCAGGTGATTTGAACACAGCCCAAAGACAGCACATGCTTGACATCTTCTTTGGTTCTTGCCCAAGAGAATCCTTATCACTGAGTCTGGTCTTCATTTTATTTAAAAATCCTTATCTAAGAGTTTTTCATCAACACCTTATTTCTCTCTCAGTAGAAAAGGCTTTACACAAAAAATCACAGGTTTCATTGAAAGCATGGGCCTCTGCAGGTTCATGTTTCTCTAGAAAGCACATGTAGAAACACAATAATCCACAACTGCAGTTCTGCTGGATATTTTCTGCATCAACTTAACTGTGAGATGACACTGGATCTTTGAAAAGAATACCAAAACAGCAAAACAAACACAAAAAACAGACAAGTCTGTTGTCTCAAGACAGGATACAGAACTCAGGTCTGTCAGCTGTCAAAACTGGAACATTTAATTGTCCTTCCCTGTGGGACCAGAATAAACCCAGGCACAGCCAGAGACCCTGGAAAGGAAATGATATTTCAGGCTTTTTATTGCAAAGAACTAAAATAATAAATAGTGGATATTAAAACCACGTACCAGGCACTGTTACATTAGCAGGTTTAATAACTTTCCACAGATATTACCTTGCTGTAATTCATAAAATGACCATGACTACATTAGCCATGTGGGTCACTACTGTGTTGGTGAGATATAGCTATTCCTGGGCACAATTGCTGTCACCATGGGCTCACAGATAATAAATATAATTACCTTCACGGTACCAGCCAGTGCTTCTGCTCACATAAATTATTTTGCAGCACTGTGACCCACCCCCATGTGGTGTGTTCTGTTGTTATTGTGTGTCATGATCCCATTTCAGCAGGGCTACCTGCACTGTATTGAAGACTTGGAGCTGTTGAGCACAGCTCCTAGAAGATTTTGGCCATTCATTTAATTCCAGAGAAGGAAAAATTAATTTATTACCAGAGCTTCAAGAGTGTCCTTGGGTTTTCATCTTGAGAATGTTGGGTAATTTTTTTCCCTATCCCCTGTTGCAAAGGCATGCTTATAGAATCTGATTTACACTTCTAGATTTACACATATATCTGTTTTGCACTTCCACCCCCTCTCCTGGGACAGTCTAGACATCTTTACAAGATTGATAGACAGAAAAGTATCACAAAGGCTGCACTTTTCTGTCCAAAGCTGCTTAGATATTTAACACCTTTTGGCAATAGCCCCAAATCTGGGGGAGTAAAAGCAGTTCTTTGAAATGGCACAAGCCCTTGGAGAACAAGCACTGCATCAAACATACTCAGCTGGAAACTGTCTTGCACACAATGCATAATATCAACAAGCTGTTAGACAAATGTCAGGTTAGCCAATCTCTGGGAGCACGACTGCTTTTTGCAGCATCTTTTTTTCCTGCTTCCTAGTGTAACTTTCTCACCTAGGACCAACAGCAACACCATTTTCCAGAGCTGAGACACACAGATGCACGCTGTATTCAGTCTGGATTTTTTTGTTCCTAGAGCCTTGCTCTAAGAACATAATCCTTATTTCTGATAAGAGAGAAAACAGCACATATCTAACTTTCTATCTCTGTAGTATTAAGTCTTCAGAGAGGTTGCAGGGCTGCCTTGATCATTCTCTGTTAGTGATCTGTCTCCTTTCCACCTCCAGTCTGACAATATCCATGTCCTACCAGCATCACTGAGTGCCCCCCAGGATTTACTTGCCAGTGGCATGAAACACAGGGAGAGCTTGTCTTCCTCTATCTTTTGGGTGCCTACCTGAAGAGCTTCTTGGCAGGATTTGATCAGGAAGGTTTGCATCTATCCCATGCTATTCCTGAATGTGCACCACCTCTGTAGATTTCACAGACCTGCCTAGAGGAGACATCATCTCACTTGCCCTTGGAGGACTTCTAAGAAAATCCATTTGCTTGAAAGTGCTTGAAAGGTATTCATCACAGAAAATGCTCACAGTGTGTGCTTCTGTAGCAAACTACAGTCTTTGTACTCTTCCTGTCATGGAGTTTTTATACACTTGATTTTTTGCTTTGTCAGTCTTTCAACATTATATTAAGAGCACAAGGCTTCTCAGCTGGCTGCAAAAAGTAAAGTCTCCACTGGCATAAGCAGCCCAGGTGCCTTCAGTTCAGCCTGTGAAATGGTTGTCTGCACATTTCTCAGAGTTGTCTGCCTTTATTGTTTAAATTGATAAGCAAAATTCTAGCTCTTCAGAAATTTTGCAGGTGTGAAATTATGCATGAACTACAGAACAAAAGAAACCAGGCAAATGAAATTGAGGAGGGAAGAAGCAGTGCTTTACTATGCAGGGAAATAAATGGCATTTTACATTGTCATTAAAACAGTAAAATATTTGATTTTCTTTTGCATCAGTAATTTAGTAGGTTCTGTCTGACAAAAGACTCAAATACCAATCTCAAGGTTCTGTCTGACAAAAGACTCAAATACCAATCTCAGTCCTTATTCTGAAGCTCTGGTTACCAAATATATCTACCCTGGAAAGAGTTATGGGATTTAACTCGTATACCCGATTAAAAAAATGAAGGTGGATCTTGCACAGTAGTTGAGTGATAGCAGGGATTTGCCTGTGTGCACACCCAGTGCACTTAGTTACTTGTTCCCTGGGGACTCCAGGAGCTCCCCAGCATCCATGAGGCCAGGGCTGGTTTGGTTCAGTGCACTAATGTGTGACAAAGAGCTCAGCTGAACTACTGGCTTCACTATGAAGCATTTGACCAGTTTTGACAGCTGCTCTCCAGGGGAGTTTGCACAGCCCTGCAGACTCCCCCGGGCAGCTGCTGCTGTGCACAAAGCAATGGACAGGCAGTGCTGCAGTCTCAAAAATTTCCTGAGGCCATTCTTGCAGCAGAATTGACCAAACTGAACACAAACAGGACACCTGTAGGGTCAGTAGAAACTGCTTCTGCAGATGCAGGAATGGTGACATAGGAAAGTGCTTTCTACCTACTGGAGATAGGAAAAGATTTTGCACAGTTGAAGACAATCAGTGTCAGTGGACCTTCCTTGTGTGCGTGTTGTTGTGTAGGACCATGGCCCATCAGGATATGAAAAAAATCCCCCTGAGTACAGTTTGGAGGGTGCTGCTGCAATGGTCCTCACAGAGTTCCATCACCAACCAGGCAGCAAGTGGTCATCTATCTGAGACATTCAATTTCCCTTCTGAGTATTATCCTATGTAGAGATCTCAATAAATCAGTCTATCTAAAAAACATTCTGTCATTATCTGCACCACTGTGGCAGAAGTCTTATCTTCACATTTAGAAAACTAATGAAACAGTTATAAATAAATATAAAAAAACCCTGGTATCTCTCAGAAATACAGTAATAACCTTAAAATAATTTATTTTAAAAGCCTTAGTAAGGAATAGTGGATGCTTTATTTCCTCACAGGTTCTTAAGCAGTAGTGAAGAGTGTTACAGGACAGACAGTTCCTTATTAAGTCTGTTGGTGATACTTCTTTATTATTTCTTCTCACATTAAATGTCACAGTGTCTTCTCATAAAGTTAGGGTGAAATTCAAAAGCTCAACTCTCAGAAAACTGCTACTGCTTTAGAATTTTCACCCTTCCAGCTGAAGAAAGGGAGTTTGACCATAATGGATAAAATGAGTTTGTATGAAAATAGTACCACAGATGTTAGCAGTTGAGCCACAGATATAAATTGGCTTAGTTTAGTTCTGTATTAGCAATAAAAGTTGACATACTGCACCAGCGTCCATGAATCTCACCAGCTGGAACATACCTAAGGGATTTAAAAATACACAATCATATAGGTTTTAATTTGGAAGAAGAAGGAAACGAAAGAGAGAAAATTGGCACAGAATCAATGTGAAAATTTTCTTATCTGATACACTTGCATAATTTTAATGTATGAACAACCTTATAGATATGAAGAAGCTTTATAGGCTTTTTCTGTGAAAAACATCTCACAATAGTCCATAGTGCTGTGCTGCCATTGCCTCTGCTGAGAGGGAGAACTGGAGACACCTCCAGTCCAGGTTATCCACCACTGCTGTGGAGTTCGCCAGGAATTTCAATGAACTTAGATGTCTTCAGGAACGAACATTCAAAGCTCCTTTAAGTTTTTCTTTGAAATTATGAGTTTACTGTCAGCTTTCTTCTCTTTCTCCCAAAGTTTCTTGTGGCTTGGTGAGAAATACAAGGTTGGTTACCAAGTCAGGTAAAAGGTTGGTTACCTTTTATTTAGAGTCACCACTGCACTTCAGATGCCTCAGAAGCCTTCTCAATCAAAAAGAAAATTCCTGCAATATCACGTTAAGACAAAATATTATTTAGCCAAACAGCATACACTACTTGCTCCCAACTCCCTGACCTAACCTGATGATAACGCTGTGGCTGATCAGTATCCTGTAAGTGTGATTTTTTCCTGCATGGGTTGAATCTGTAGCCTGAGGAAAAGCACTACAGAAAGACAGAGCCTTCTTATGTTGGTTAGGTAAAAAATATGTGATTTTTCTCAAATAGTCCAAGGCAAGTGGCTGGATCCCAATAAGGTTGGAGGCAACTTTGAGCAAACTGATCTAGTAGAAGGTGTCCCTGCTCATAGCGGCATGGAACTAGATGATGTTTAAGGTCCCTTCCAACACAAACCATTCTGTAACTCTATGGTGCTATGAAATCATCAATTTGTGAGCAAGCCTGAGTCACTGGTGCTGACTGTTGGCAACACAGTAATTTAAAAGATTTTAGCAATGGACACTGATTTTTCTTCTTCTGGTACATTTTGGTGAGTTATAGTGTTATTTCAGGAGGTGAGAGAAAATCTGCCTTACTAGAATTTGGGGTCTGGATATTTGGCTTGTCCTTTTATGCATGCACACAGGTTTTCTGTGTATTGCTCCCTGCCCAGGTGATTTGATACAGCACTCCACTTGTGGTCAAGTCATCCAGTGCTTGATGCAGGGAAATCCTCTGTGTGCCACAGGTGCATAGCAGTGGGGAATGTGAGAGGTGTGCGAGGGACTAGTGACAGTACCCTTCCCTACCCCCTTTTGCTCTTTGGGTGACATGTCAGATTCACCACTCTACTTCCCACAAAGCACCATGATGCAGCTTGTCTTGTCCTTTCTCTCATTCCACGCCCTGTACAATGCAGTTATTAAAAATCCTTTTCACATACAAGCAGCAAGCACAGCCCTTTCAGTCTCTTCCACCTGCAGGTGATGGTGTTGATACAGCTTGATGGTACAGCCTGGTGTGGGAAGACAGCCTGTGTGCTTGTCCTCACCTGAGCAAAATATGCACAGGAACACAGGTTTGGAAAAGCCACCCACAAAGGACACACTTATGGGCAGTCAGTGAGCAGATTAGCCACCAAAGCCAGAGCTGGAATTGCATCACAGGTTTCTGACAGCTGAAACAACAGAAAGGGATATATGAGTTTTCTTGGGTTTGTCTTGACAGTCATCCTTGCTGCTGTGAAATCTGCGTGGGTTTTAAAACATTGTGGTACTAAGGATATTTGCTATCTAACATATTCCTCAACTTGACAGAGATTCCTGTTGTTGGACAAATAAAACAAAGAAACCGCAGATGCCAGCAGAGCAAGACCATGCCAGAATTATGTAAATGCAGAAGTATGGGTTTAGTTACAGTAATGGCTAACTATTTCTCTACAAGTGGGGATTAATTCTGTTAATTCAGGATCTTTCCTTTTTCTGTTGAGTGAATGTAGATGGAGAGCTGTCTATCTGCTAGTCAGGATGAACTGACAACTCTTGAGGTTTAAGATTCCTTAAAAAAAAGTCTGAGAGGTCCTGCTTTATGCAGAGTGGAGTGCTCGTTCACAACAAATCCTCAGTGAGTGGCAGATAACGTGCTAATACTAATGGAATCCATCTAGTTATTTCCTTTAGATAGTGAACTCTCATGAAGTTTGCTGATGTCACCAAACTGGGGGGAAAGACAATTTGCATGAGGTCCAGAGGGTCATGGACAACCTAGAGGAACAGGCCAATGGGAATCCCATGAAATGCACCACAGCCAAATGCCAGCCCTGCTCCAGAGCAGGAGGAGTCTGCTGCAGTAATGCAGGACATGAGCTAGTAACAGGCCACAGAAACACTGAATTGTTGAGGGACTTCTGGAGGTCATCTGGACCAACCCCCACGAACAAGCAGAGCCACCTAGACCCAACTGCCCATGACCATATCCAGATGGCCTTTGAATATCTTCAAGGCAGGTAACCCTGACACATAATGATGAGATCCCCCTGAGCCTTCTCTTTGGGCTGACTCTCTCAGACTTTCCCCATATATCAGATGTTTCACTTCCCTAATCATTTTAGACACCCTTCATTGGACTCTCTCCAGTACATCAGTGTCTCTCTTGTACTAAAAAGTCCAGTGCTGCAGATTCACCCTCCCCAGTGCTGAATAAAAGGGGAAGGATCACCCATTTCTTCAGCCTGTTGAGGTCGCCCTCAATGAAAACACAACCCTCTGGCATATCAGCAAATACTCCCACCTTTGTGCCACCAGAAACTTGCTGGTGGTACATTTTGCTCCAGCATTAGTGAAGTTATTGAATCATCTTGTGATTCTGTGGACTTCAAAGAACTATGACTGACCACTGCATTCCCACTCTCTCCAAAGAACACTTTTCACATTTTTTCACTTACCAACCTGTACTTTTTCTACGGCCTTTACCACAGTTCAGTGTATCACTGCTGTACCCATCTGGGTACTTTGAATTATATTTGCTTGAAGAGCACTTGCTAAATTGGAGAGTGCTTTAGGGTGGGCTGAAACCTGCCTTTTATCAATAAAAAGAAGGACTTTGCTGTAATTTTTTTTTCCCTCTGTGAGGATATACATACAAGTTTGTAGAGCTTGATGTTCCTACAAATACATTTACCTGTGGGAGGGGAATGATTCATCTCTGGATTTTGAAAATGGAAGTGATGACTGAATTGTTTTCTGGAGACAGGCTTTTGCACCATCTGCAATGCTGTCATGTTACTGTGAACAGACCCAAAATGCAATCGGAACAACATAGTAAAATAGACTGATGTGAGAAATTCCATTGGCCATACTGTGGGAATCTTACTAATAGCAGTGAGAAATGCAGTTTATATGAAATATAAAGAAGCCTGTTACTGGGAGCCTCTACCTTTTCCTAGAAGTTAGACCCTGGGTTTGGGTCTGAAAACTGAGGCTTTATCTTCTTTCTGATATTCTTTCTGGCATTATTTCATATAACCATTCAAATTTCATTCAACCTTGCAGAATCCTTGAACTCAATTGCACCTCTATCAATGCATTCACTCCACACTCATAATTATCTCCTGTAGGGAATGGATTTCATCAGTTTTCATTCTGCCAGCTTTCAGGTTTGCTAGCATACCTCCATATTCTTGCATCAAAAGACAGAGGAAACAGAAATTCTCTATCTACCTTTTCTATCACATTCTTTTATTTAGTATAGTTATTTCTCACCTCCTTTTATTAATCTCCTTTCTAAAGGAAACAATTACACTATTTTCAATCTCCCCTTAAGTGTTTTTCTGTATTCTTAATAATTATGCCTTTCTCTCAAGCCCTCTATAATTCTGTCCAATTTTTCTCAAGAAATGCTGGCTGGGGTTGTATAACTAGTAATATTATTGCATTAGTTTTGCACTGCTCTCCCCATCCAATTTTTGTTTGCATTCTGACATATAGTTTGTTTTTTTCCATCACTGTGATGCATTAAGTAGGTGTTCCAGTGATTTACCTGCAATGATATATGGCTTTCTTTCCTCAAGTGCAAAACCAACAGATTTCTAATTCAACTGTTGAAGAGCAAGTAGTTTAGGGGGATATTTCATACTCACCAACTTCACATTTCACTTGCTATAAAGTCTGTCCTGCATTCTAAAGTTCTTTGTCCTATTGTCATGTTCTGAATAGAATAAATAACTTTATCAGGTTTCATATTTTGTGGAGAGATTTTGAAGGTAGAATTCTGTCTGTTCTTTTGTATCATTCTGCTTTTCTTTTTATGCATAGTGGAGCTTCCATTTTTGGTTTGGTTGCATTGGGGATGTTACATTTCTCCTTAAGTACGCGGATCTACCAGCTTCATCCATTTCCTATTTTTCACTGGTTCACCCACAAATAATACAACCTACAGATGGAGAAAGGAATAAAGGAAAAGGAGTTAAATGGATTTCCAACTCAGTCTCCTGCATTTTCAGATTATCATGTAGAAAACATTAATCTAAGAGTTGTCTGTAAAAACATCTGTTCTCCATTCCGTCTCCCATATCACCACACAGAAAACCAAAAAAGACCATATTTAAGTTTGTAGAGCTTTTCAAAATTTGAAATTTCACCTGTAGTGTAAATAAAAATTCTGAGAAGCATACGATCATCATATGAAGAGTAGCCCCATTCAAAGGGTCTTGTATTTAGTGCAAAAAATTTCTCAAGAATAATGTTTAACCATTTATGACTTGATTATCCATGGTACAACATAAGCCTATCAACATGACCTTAAGAGAAGGAGGAAAAAAAATAAAGTATCTCATAGAAAAGATTATGATGATTTTGTAGTAGAACTATGTAGTATTTTAAGAACATAAAGCTCCAGATGTATATATTTTATAAAAAAATCATGGAAAGGTTTTGAAATTACCCTTTGGAGGTTAACTGTGGAGCACATATCTACCTGCCATATCCTCCCATGGGTGATGCCGCGCTGGAGCAGGCTCCTGGCAGGACCTGTGTCCCCGTGGAGAGAGGGAGCCCGTGCTGAAGCAGGTTTCCTGGCAGGACTTATAATTTCCTCAAATTGAGTCTGTTTTATCTATGACAGCAATCAGTAATCTTTATATAACCTCTAATAATAAACTTCTTTTCATCTCTTTTCTCTTCCTGTCCTGATGAGGAAGGGGAGGATCTGAGTGGTGCTGTGATAGCCAAAAAATGTCAAGGCCACCACAGAGTCGTCTCTGTAACCTCAATCAAACACATACTTGCCAACAGAAAATATTTTTCACACTAGACATGGTCAGTTATTACATTAAAATGCAAACTCATCATGCATTAACTCTTCCACAACTTGAGGCATAATCTTCCCTATATTGTATTTTGTATCTTCATGCCCATGCCTGGTGTTAGCTAGCACAGGGCTTTCAATAGAGATATTCTAAAATGTTTCTATCATGGATACACTGCAGGAGGGAAAAGGACTTTGTCTTTTGACACCACTGGTGTGTCATGTGCAGCTGTGCAGCCATTTCTATTTTGAAGTTGCATCTCTACCAGAAATTGCCAGTTCAAATGACAGAAGCAGAGGGACTGGATAATTGCGCCCATTAGCCAGTCTGAAAGAAACTTAACTTTCAAGGCCCCTGGATGTGACTCTTTTAATACAAAAATGATGGAAGAAATTTTCTTTAGTTGTTCAGGCAGATGAAACGCCATGAAATTGGCTGCTCCTAGACTCACTGCTATTTTTAACACCTTCTGTAAGTACCCTCTAAAAACATTTCTTTGTTTGTTTATTTAAGTTTTTGGGTTGGTTTAGTGTTTTTGTATATTCATTCAGGTTTTTTTCATTTGGTGATTTTTTGTTTGGATTTTTTGTTTGTTTTTTCTCACCATGTTCAAACTGTTTAGCAGCTCCAGATACTGAACAGGTCAGGGAGCTGGGAATGCTGATCAAAGAGTACAGCAAAGTGTCTTTTCTTTGCCCTCATTTATGTAGATAAGCTGACCAAGCTGAAAGCATACTTTCAGTAACAAATATTAAAACTGGAGCATGGAGTCTTGATTCCCCTATTAGAAGCAGAGGCTCCCTCTCTTTTGTCCTAAAATGATATGAAACAGCAATTTGGGATCCAAACATTTGGAAGCCCTGACTTCCCCTGTCACAATTTTTACTCCTATCAGTTTCTTCAAAACCTCTTGAAAGCAGCCCGACAGAATTGATTTAGCGCTGAGAGAACCTGATGTTAGATTAGACCAGTTACAAAGAAGAGGGGTAAAGCAGAAGAAATCAAATCACAGAGATCCTCTGAGGAAGAAGCGATGCGTGCTGTGAAGCACAGGCAGCTAACAGAACAAAAAGGGAATTCCAGCTGAAAACAAAACAGGCATGTAGAACTGTGATTGTTTTTGAAGCAGCTATGTTACACTGGTACTGAGATAAGGAAGTAAGAAAAGCAATAAAACAACTAAGGCTGATGGCAATAAGCAATGAACAGGAAAATCACTTTCTCTGCTATGAGTTGCTGAGGAAAATCTGAAAGCAAGGCCAAGGACAGAAGGAAAGAGTTTGTATTAGTTTCCTAGAAAATATTTCTTTCTAAGTGAAATATTAAGAGTGGAACAAATACATGAACTGCCCTGCAATAGCTGCTTGTATTGGAAAAAAACGGGTGTGTAGATTTTATTGGGTTATCTCTGGAAAATAACAATATTTTTTCTCTTTTGCATAAGCTGTATAAATTAGATTCCAGCTATTGAACCATGAGAAGCAAAATCCTGTTTAATATCATATTCAATCTGAGAGGAGCAAGCCTCCTGTCATATTGTATAGCAAGAAGGAGACTAGTGGAATGTGTAATAACAACAGGGATGAAATCTGGAGATAACTGAGAAGTTTCCTTTTTATCCACTCTAGGTATACTTATCCTCTGGAGGGAATTTAAACCCATTCATTTTCCACTCAACACCCCACGTTTTGTAGAGATCAATTTTGTTGTACAGAGACATCCCTCACAATCTCTTTCCTCACTGTCAGGCATAATTTATCTTTCTGTACTAGAAACCAAAAGCTACTCTCTCCATGCCTGAGAGTATCTGGGAGTATTAAAAGCAGAGACGACTTTAGACAGCAAAGCATGCAGAAGCTCTACACATTTTTCCTATTTGGAGGAGAAATCTGGCTCTAGATCCGTACATACCAGGTTTTCAATGTGCCTACACACACACATGACCATCTGTTGGGTGGCATCGTGCCTGCTCTCCACAACACAATAAAAGCTCCAAGGAGGAGCAGGCACCAGCCAAAGGGGAGCAGACAAGGATAGCCTTCACATCAGCAGCACGGCCCTCACAGCAAGCTGTGTCCATTGGCACTGTGCAACTCTGCAAGCTGCTAGCTCTTTTTTATCCCTTAAAACTCTTTTCCTTGGGTCAGGGGTAGAGGCTGACAGAAGTTACTGGGGGCACCAGTGGGCACCTCCTTCCAATGCCTTCTGATGATGCCTTCTGAACTAGTCTCTCTGGTGCCCCACTATGCCCTATTTTCTCTTGGATACCATGTAAACAGCAGAGAATCAGTGAAAACTGCTTTTGTAGGGAGTAAGGAAGTTGTAGCCCACTTTGCTGTAATTCTTTGCTCTTCAGATACTTCTGAGTTCCTCCTAAGACTCCCTACCAAACAAGAAACCTATGGAAATGTTTGCAGCATGGATTAGAAGGTACTAGTTTTCACATATGGAAAGGCAATCAAAAAAGCTGTAAATTTTTTTTTCCCCCTAAAAATTGGAGAGAGGAACTAATGAGTCATGCTTTTGGAATCTTTTGGGCTGGCTACCAGAGAGAGCTGCTTTCTCTGTACCTCACCCACTGGAGACATGAGCTGCACACTTGTGAGGCTGCTTGGCTGAGGATTTCCTGCGAGGGAAAAGCCTGCTGACCATAGGCTGAGGTTACCCCAGAATAATGTGGGTGGATTGTTATGAAAATGGCAAACTCTGTGTTGTGGAAAGGACAATGGGAGACAGAGGTCCACCTACACCAGCTGAGAAACCAATTTTTTCTTGAATAATTAAGCATTTTTAATTAATTTATCTATTTTTTCTCTTAATTGTTACTTTATCCTAAGCTGGGTGTTGACATTGACCTTACTTAGACTGTATAAGGAAGCAATGAAGAAGAAATAAAGAATGCCAATGACTCAGTAACATGGAAGTCAGGAACCTTATCCATTTGAGTTTGGATGTTGGTATCTGTTGGTATCTTGATTACTCCAGTGGTTTGCAACTTATGGGTCTGTTGAACTGGGAGGCCTTTTTTCCTTTGTTTCCAAGCATATTCTTGTTCTGTCTTACTTGAAAGTGAGGTGAAATCTTTTCCTTGATTTATGAGAGTTCTTCCATAATTGGGAGAACACAGAAGACAGACATATAAAGTAAGACACAGTAAAATTCCCTTTGAATTGAGTTTTCCTGATAACAATTATGTTTCCAATTAAATTCTGCTTAATGGGGATTTTTCCAAAGTATTTCCTCTGAATTTCAAAGTAGGGTATCCTTAGATCCAGAAGTATGAATCAGGAAGCCCAAATATTTCTGCAATTCTCTATGATTCTGATTTGTGCATGAAACCAGGAAAGAAACCCCTTTCAGGGATTAATTTATTGCTATTGGCTCTTATGGAATAAACCATAAAATACAATAGATTTATTTCTGAACAGAGGTACTTCTGCCACAATACTGACTTTCAAACCTTTGGTATGCAAGCTGGACCTTGATCTCACTGTCTTCTTATTAAAATAAAAACCTTAAATAAACAAATAATTTGCTGGGTCACTACAGTTCTGTTGGAAGACTGAGTTTAAAATGCTTATTCAGCGTGTAAAGTATGTCTTTTTGGTTTGTTTTTACTGTCAATGAAAACTTGCTTTCCAGCTGAGGGGCTGTCTCAACTACCTACCCATCCTGTATCTCAAAAAATATTATAAATAATCTTCTGAATCTTCTTAGGGTATGAATTGAACTGAAAAGAAGAAAGTATTCTGGTTAGCAAAAACAACTTGACACAATTCAACTTGATATACCAGGAGGTCCTTTCCCTCACATAGCATTTCCTCTGTCAGTATTCAGTTTGACATGTCTAGAGCTATGTCAAAGCTGTGATGTACCATCTGTCACCATACTGTGGTATCCCATCATTAGATTTCCTTCCCATGCCTGGTCATTATCTCTCTGAGACAATGCCCCAGTGACCAGCAGGTCTTCTGGTGAACAAACAGCATCCAGTTTGTGATGGGCCAGGGAGAAGACTGACACTCAGAGCCTTGTGTTTCTACACCAGTCATAAATGTTTGTACCTCACCACACTCACATAAATTCTCTTTTTTGACAAATTAATATTCTCGATTGCTCACACCTAGTTAACATGCAATGCCTACTGGAGCACTAACCCTTTCAGGGAAAAAAATATCACGAGCTGCCAGAACTAACAATCCACTTATGAGTTTGTAATTGAAATTATGAAAGGCATCAACAAAAAAAAAAAAAAGAAATTCAATTATTGACTAATTGTTTCAGCTAGAAAAATAATTACAGCAATTTATTGAAGGTTCTTTAAAGCAGAGATTGCTTTTAAAAAGTCTTCCAGTTGACTCAGAGTAACTTGAAAGAAATTCACTACAGTCTTTGCATGACAATTAGGGAAGGAGTCACTACAGCAAGGCAAAAATGGACCATTCTGAATTTCTTTAGTAGCTCTTCTGAAGTGATCTGTGGCTGAACTAGACTGTGGGTGGTTTTTGTGCCTGACTTAAAAGTATGCTTTTCCTGAGCACTAATCAAACTATGTGTCAGTCAAACGTGGCTAATCAACAAAATGATGCCAGGTACTAGAATCATGTAGTATTGACAGCGTCTTATCAGGTAGTTGATTGAGACACATACAAAAATGGATGAAACTGGAGAATCAACATGCCTTCCTCCCCCAAAATCCACAAAGAAGGATGATTTTGCCTTACCAGTACTGGTAATAACTTTGGATCTAGAAAGGCCTCTTTCTTTTTCAGTTCATTAACCTTTCCCCTATTTCTTTCTCCAGAAGTCTACACTGTTAGTCGTGACCATAACAAATTGGAGGTGTGGTTTTGATTTATTTTTGAAATTCTTAAATATTTTTTTTAACAGTACTGAGCATTCTGGATTTAAGAGTAGGATTTAGATAAAGGTTCAGATATCTACAGATATGTGGCACAATGCCAGACCATTTTAGAAAAGCCATCAAAGCAACTGAGGATTTTCCAGTTCTGCCACATATGAGTGCTGCTTTCTCTCTAATTATAATGCAAAGGCTCTCACTAACACCTTTAACTTCTGAGCCAGGCATTTAAGATTCCATTATAATCAAGGGAGATTTAGTCAGGTCAGCCAATGGAGTGTAGAGAGCTATCTACCTGTCCAAATGTAGGTGTTTGCTTTTAGAGGAGACAAATGGTTCTCCAGAGTCCATATCTGCACCAGCCAGATCCCCATTGGCTGCCATCAAAGGTTAAATTTTCAGCTCATAGAGACACCTGAATTTAAGTGCCTAAATCTTCAGAGACACTGACTGAATCTGGTAACCTGCAGTGTGTCTGACATTTATTCACACAATGCTGACATAAATCACTCTAAAGATCACTTTTGCCTGCAGTGCACACCATTTTTTTTTGAGCAAAAGCTAAGGAGGTAGTTAGTAGCATTGGAAAGTCCCAGGCAGAGAATGGTCTTTGTTGTGCTCAGAAATGTCTGTAAGCTTTACAGAAGAGTCCCAGTTTCATGCAGCTATCACTTATATAAACCAGAGATGTACATAGATCTATATATATGAAAACCAAAGAATGAAAAAAAGAAAAACAAAACAAAACAAAACAAAAAAAGAGGGAGGAAATAATCTTAAATATTTCTTTCACACTTGTGAGATTGTATTAATTCTTTGCACTTGCATTTATCTGACCAGTCTGCTGTCTTGTTACTTTTAAAAGCTGGCAAGATGTACATTTGTAGAAATATCCTGCTTTGCATCTGTTCCTTCCCTGGAACTCTTCTTCTGCAGGTGAATAAATTATGTCTTTTCTTGCTAATTTCTTATTTTCATCCTTTTTGCCTTCCAACTGTAGAGCATTCAGTCACATTTTTTGCTTTCTTTTTAACCTAATTCTTACTACTCTGTCCCTTGGTCTCTTTTCCCCCATCTACCCACACGACTCACTTTGATTCTCTGAAAAGCAGAAGCACATCAGTTTGAATTCCAACTTTTCTTGTCAATGTAATTTTCTCTTTCAGATCTATGATACATCTAATCTAATTTTTTTAAGAGAAGAAGAAATTTCCATGGTGCTGTCTGCATAAAGGCAATACAGGAGCTTTTTTTCCTAGGCTGTCACCTTTTATTTTGAACTCCACATTGTAGCACTTATTTTCTATTGGGTTGCAGTGTAATTGTCCCTCACTGGTACAGTGAAAAATGAAAGTATAATCATCCTGCTGACATTTTTCTTTTGGCTTCTTATTAGCTAGTAACGTGAAATGTTGGTAATATGATGGAACCTGTCTATGATATTTAAGGATGCTTAAATACATGACAACAAAAAGAAGAATTGCAATCTTTTAAAAATCTGATGAACACTGTAAAGGATATTATTGCTCAAATGCCCGAAAAAGCACGCTGTATTACACATCTGCAGAAATAACATTGTAAAATATGCTATTTGAGTTACCTTGAAACACTAGAACATTTTCTTATGTATTACACAAGTACATGGTGAGATTTTTGTATTTGTTTTTCAAAGAGCTCAATAAACCTGATCATACATGACTGGATGGCAAAAAGCCTAGGAAATTATGGCTCAGTTTTTTTCTCAGCTGTATGTAACACAGGGAAGAATGACTGTATCCCTGTGCCCTTCTGTAGCAGAAGGAATAGAGGTGGAGGGGAATGATGTTACAGTGGGCATTAAGCTAGACAAGTTCAGCTTGTCTTATGAAAGTTGGATGCAGTGTCTCCATCCCAATGTGTACAAAGTCAAGCAAAAACAGCAGCAGTTCTGCCCTCATGACCAGGGGTTTCTTGGTAAAAGTCAAACACAAAAGAGAAAGTATACAAGATTTGGAAGCAGGTAGAGGTGACCCAAAAGGAACATAAAGGCATTGTTCAAGAGTATGACAGGAGAGCCCAAGCCCACCTGGAATTGAAAGTATAAGAGATGTGAAGATCAATGACAAAAGTTTCTCAGTAGCAAAAGGAAGATGAGGGAAGATGTGAGCCTGATGCTGAAAGGGGCAGACGAACTGATGCTACAGGACATGGAAAATGCCAAGACACTCAATACCTGGTCTGCTTTGGCCTTTATGGATAATGTTTGCCTTCAGGAATCCCAGACCCCTGAAATCACTGGGGAAGTCTGAAGCAAGAAATTAATTTGGGGAAGATTTAAACAAAATCCAACATACGCAAATCTGAAGCAAGAAATTAATTTGGGGAAGATTTAAACAAAATCCAACATACGTAAGTTATTGGGATCTGGTGGAATAGACCCAAAAGTGCTGTGGGAGCTGGCTGACGTGAGGCTGCTCTCCACTACCTTTGAAAGATTGTAGTGATCAAAGGAGGGTTTTTGGAATGAGTAGAAAGCAAATGCCACTCCAACATTCAAGAAAGTTAAGAAAGACTATCCTGGGAACCACAGACTGCCCTGCCTCAATCCTGGGACTTTCCTGGAAACTGTTTTCAGACTTATGAAAGAAAGGGAGGTGATTGGGAGCTGTCAGCATGGAGACACAGGTTAAATTGGGCCTTAGGAACACCATCATTTCCTACAATGAAATTAGTAACTTAGTAGAAGAGGGGGGGAAAGTGGACATTGCTTTGACACTAGGAAGGCTTTTGCTCTTTATCATAACATCCTCACAGACCAGCTGACTCTGTGATATGTACGGAGTGGACAGTTTTTGACATTTAGGGAACAGAATTTGGTTTATGTACTTCTTACTGGATGTGTTCCCACTTAATGGTTCACAGGTTAGTAAAAGATCTAAGACTTTTCTCTCTCACCTGATGAAAAGCAAAGGGGTGACACCTGTGTTACATGTGTCAACACCCACCAAATTATCTCAATAAAGGTTTCTGATCCCAGATCAGACTGCTTTCCTTGCATTAAGTTTGCAGATGTGAGGATCTGGAGTATTTTGGATTTGCCAGCTCTTTTGAAAACAGATTCATTTGAGAAAATGATTAGTTAACTTTTCAGGGCCTAAATGTAGACAGCCATCATTTTAGTCTGGGTCATGGATTAGGCTTCTGCTTACGCTTAGTTCTCTTTACTCTCTTATCATATTTTAAAGCATATGGCTGAAGTTATTTTGTGTCTTGGTAAATGTGTCATCCAAGCAACTCTGACACTTAAAATGTTAGTCAGATGGTAGTTTTCTATTTGACAAGTCAGGATATCACATTGTGAAGCTCTTGCTTTCTTAGATGCTGCTAAGTATATGCAAAATATTGTCACTTGATGGGAATTTCAGTTTGCCATCACCATGCATTGCATCAGAAAATATAAACAGATGGGTCATCTTGGGATAACTAGGAATAAAATAACAAATGAGGGAGTTTACTCTAGTTTTATAGTTCTATATCTGAGGGCAGAAACTGGCTATTAGGGCATTTGCTGTCCAATTGCATTCCAGTTCCTGACTGTATGAGGTGCTCTGTGGAGTAAGAGCTACTGAAACTCACTTCTCATAGATTATGTTATACCCATCCCCCACCTGCTCCCTCTGCAGCATCCCCAGATTCTCTGGGTTCACCGATTTCCCACGGTACTATCTAGATTATCTCATGCCCAATATCTCTCTTGCTTCCCCTACTCCCAAGTAATTCCCTTGCTACTGTGTTCCCTGTATGTTTTCTGTTTTCAAGGCAAAAAAACCCAGGTCCTGTAACTAGGTTGGAGTTACAAGTGCACTGACTGGCCATCTGGTACTCATGTCAGGTCATGTCAATACTTGAAATAGATAAGCACTCAATTCTACTCTCATTTTCATAATTTTTAACCATTTGTTGATTTTTCACAACATTTGTTGGCTCTGGGCTCTCATGTGGTGCCTTTCCCATTGTAACAGTAGTTGAAGTCAATCAACAGGTTTAGAGGTTACAAGTGGAGTGGGATAAGGTATTATATTCCTATAGCAAAATGGATCCCATAAATATAGTTTCTGTCAGGAGACAGGACAAGCAAAGCACAGCAAAGCAAAGAAGAAAACCAGAATAGCTGTGTATTTTACATCCTGGAAATCATTATTTTCAAAGCAGAGAAGTCCAGGGATTGTTTGTGTGGGGTTTGTTTTGCTTGTTTGCTTGTTCGTGTCTTTATTCTGTTTCATTTTTTACTATGTGTGGTGCTATGGAAGAAAATTTACCATTGGTAGGATTCATGTCTTATATGTTTAAACTTATCTGTCTATGTCATTCTATAATAGGTGAAAAGGTGGATTTTGACAGAAGATTAATTTTATTCAATCACAGGTCAAATGAATCTTAATCAATATTCATCTCTCGCAGACTAAAATTAGCTAACAGAAATCCCATCAAGTGAGACTAAAAATAGATCAATCTTTTAAAATTTAAACATAAGAAAAACCACCTCATTCTACTCTGAGTGATTAAACAGTGGAACAGGTTTTCCAAAGAGGTGTGGAGTCTCCATCCTTGGACACATTCAAATGCTGGACCTAGCCCTGAGCAACCTGCTCTAAGTGACATTAGTTTGAGCAGGGTGACTAGACTGGATCATCTGCAGAGGCACCTCTCAATTTCCACCATTCTGTGATTCTCTGATGCTCATTTCTTGTGCTACAACATGTGTGCCTAAGAAAATAGATTATATTGACAGATGTGCCTGCACCTTGCAATGCTTCTTTCAAATTCATTATTTATTCTCCTGCCAGACTTACTGCTTAGGCAGTGAAAGATCTATACTATTTGTATGTATGAACTAACATCATGCAAAGTTGATTGTCTTGAAAAGATGGTGTTTACTGAAGATTTCCTGAGTGTTTTCACAGCTATCAGGAGTGAAACACACAACATCCTTACAGGAGATGTTTAACCATCATTTTTAAATCTGAAGCACTCATTGTTTTCTCTCCTTTAGCTTATCCAAATTCTCCTATGAAGGGGTTCAGAGAGGAGGGGTATGACCAGCAGTAAATGAAGACTGGGAATGCTTGCAAGGACTAGACCTGAATTGGTCCATTTGACTCAGGCTGCATCCAAGGATGCTTAGAGAGCTAATAAAGTCCTTGCAAGTCCGCTCTCTATCATCCCTAACAATCATATCTGTGGAAGAAGGGTCTCCAATGACCAGAGGAAAGTGTACTTTGCACTCTATACAGAATGGGCCAACAGATCACCCTCAGGAACTACAGGTTATTCTGCCTTGCTTCAGTCTATGGAAAAATCAGAGTGAGACTCCCTGGAAGGCATTGCTGGGCACAGGGAGAACAAGAAAATACTGGGAACAGTTAGTATGGATTTGCCAAGGATAAACAGTCTGATTGTGAGGATGGCAAGACACTGGAACAGGTTGGCCAGAGAGCTGTGGATGCTTCATCCCTGAAAGTGTTCAAGGCCAGTTTGGATGAAGCCCTAAGAAGCCTGGTCTAGTGGAAGGTACCCTTGCCCATGGCAGTGGGGGACTACAACTAAATGGTCTTGAAGGTCCTTTCCAACCCAAACCATTCTAGGATTGTCACAATAAAGTGTTTCTGTGATCTGACAAGATGACAGGACAGCCTGCTCTGTCAGTGATAATAAAACTGAGTTTCTGACTATTAATTTGGACAAATGGCAACTGAAATAAGGAGGAAGCTGCTGGAGACCTTGCTGTCTACTAGGATACACTTGTTGGAGCACATCTGTGTTTCATTATGGCACCTCAATCTTCACATAACCATGACCTGCGGCAATCTGGTAAAGATATACTATGGGTTTTTTTGGTTTGTATTTTGTGTTGGGGGGTTTGTTTTGTTTTGCTTGTTTGTTGGGGGCTTTTTAGCTTTAGTTGTTTTTGTTCTTTTTTTATAATAGAAAGTGTTTGGGTTCTTTTGTCCTTAATTCTAATTCTACCCGATATGCTGGTATAGTTCAAATACCACTTTTTTTTTTTTTTACGGTAGTAGAAGGCACTGAAACCTGAGTTGATGAGCAGTAAGTGCTAGAAACAACAGCTGAAGAAAAAATTATCTAGGCCCAGTAGATCTGCAGCTCTTCATGGGTCCTCCTGACACACCCACAGAGACTGGGCTCTCATCCCTCCAGCTCGAAGGCTTGGAACCAGAAAAAAACTTTCTACTCATCCTCTCTCCTTCCACCTCACATAAACTAACATATCTAGCCACCTAAACCCAGATAAATTGCATATCTACATTTTTCATTCTCTGTGGCTTATGATTGAGATGTATATGTACGCTAAACACTTTCCATTTCTTCAGGGAAATTGACAGAATGGGATAACTTTTTTTCCATAAGCAGATTGGATTGACTTGCATGTAAAGTAGCTTGAAGCCTTTCTCTATTTCTCAAATGAAAGCACTGAATTAAGCCTCTGATCTTTGCTCATCACATTAAGTCCTTGTGTTCATCAAAACTGGACCAACCAATTTGTCCTTAATTCAATTATATTTCCCCCCTAGATTTTTCTACAAGATCCATTACTCCATTTTTACTTTAATATTATTTTCACTGGGATGTAATATGAAAGAAATTATTCTAAAATTAAAACCTCTGCAGAAGAATTCTTTCCCAGTGCAACTAGTTCATTGCTAATGGATTAATTTTTTCCCACTTCAAAAGCTCTTCCATTATTCAGGGTTTTTCTTTTTATGTGTACATATGTTCAATGCCATGAAAGTAAAAACCGCAAACAATTGGACCAATGGAAAAAACCAGCTGAAGAATTAATAGCTGAAGTAGAGAACAGTGGAATTATCTGAAATTCCAAATGAATAAAGGCTCAGAGACCCATCCAGAAGTCACAGCATGATTTTCTCATCTATACTCACATGGCTTACTAATTTAGTATTGCCATTACTAGTAACAGGTCACAGGGTGTATAGTGATTTGGCAAGGTTTGTTTAAGTTTTTTTGACCAGTCTGGGGTTTTGTTTTCCTTTAATTACAGCTGCAATTTTTCTAATAATCAGCCAGTCATGTCTAACTTTTTTTATCTGTACGTGGTGAAACTATATTTTTATATAGATGGTAGAAGCAAGTAGATGCTCCCTGTAGAATGAAATACTTATGATTGTGACTTAATAATGTGGTGTGGAGAAATTCCAGTCTGTCAGATAGCAGAGACCTGGAAAAAGGAGTTTGAAGAATGCAAGCAAGAAATGATAATAGCTGGGGTCCAGGCCTTGCCCTACAGACCCCATGGTTCTGGTGCAATTGGATCTCTTACCGGTAGTTATCTAAAGAAATGCAGATGTAGATCAACGAAGACAGAACTATGTTTAAGAATAATGAAGAGTGGAATGAAGAGTGAGATTTCTAAAATGCACCATACACAGTAATTTCACATGTAACATGGTATCATAGACCAGTGAAGAAAAAGGAAGTGTATAGGTGAGCAAGCAATCATGAAAATTACCCCACCTGAATCCTAGAGCGAGGAAAGAAAAACCATCACCACTCCTCCTGGTGAAGGACTCTGGATGCTGACAGCATGCTGAACCTTCTCCACCCACACCACACTGACACCATCCACCTGTGGTGAGCCAGAGGGGCTGTGGCAGCACGACCATGGCACCAATGAAAGGAGTGCTGTACATGGAAGCATGTGATAACAACTGCAACTGTATTATTACTGTGACTGAGATTTTTTCATGTATAATGATACTACTTTTTTAAAAGAAATTTCTATACTTGTCTTTTTTTTTGGAACTTGCAGCCTATCTCTTCACTAGTTTATATTAAGACAGAATAGCTCATCAGCAAAAACAGGAGACTAGATACAGTGGTCCCCACAGTCTGATCTAGTTCTACTTTGTTTAATTTAATATAATGGCATGAAAGGAGTTTTTAAGTGACAGTGGTTCATATCACTCAAAGTCTTTTGTGTAGAAAGTGAGCTTTAGTCAAACTCATTTGAATAAATTTCAGTATGATGAGACAGACTGCTGGAAACATAAAGGTGGCCTTCCTCAGCTGTAATACCAGCATTTGGGTTGCCAGTGTTTGAATATTGCTTTAGCAGTCTTTTAAACCATTACCATTTCAGGAAAAGACTATAACTCTAATAAACTAACTAATCTGAGTTAGGAACTAACTTCATTGCACTCCCTTTGGTCCAGACAGAATGTTATCCATGTCTCAGCACGGCTCCAAATACAGAAAAATGAGTGTGAGTCCTTGGTACCTGTGCCAACAGTCATTTCCTTCCCAATCACACAAACCCAAGTGGCCCTTTGGCACACACTTTTTGGGGCTGTAAAAGAAAGGATTCAGAATTGTCTTGTTAGCCTGACAGTCATGTAATAATGTGATGGAGATAGCTGAGATATCTGGTGGTCAAACTGAGCATGGTTGTCCCAGACAAACTCTATCAGAGTACTTAGTTCTGTCCACGTTAATGGATCACACAGAACTAAAGTTTCTCTTCTGCTGTTACTCAGAATATCTGGGTGCTTGGACAAAGTTTATGTCCCCACAGCAACTGAACCACACCACTGGATTTTACTGTAGGCTGTACAGAAATTATAACATGTTTGAGTCCCTGACCTTTCCTAGAGCTGGGCATTTACAGTTCAGGCCATGCTGTCTGCTGTGGGTTATCAGGAATAGCCTTCCCCTTCAACAAAGCTTTTTTTGCTTTGATTTCAGGAAAGGAGATCAGAAGCCTTAGGGGAAATTTCTGTATGTACATGCTCATTTGCATTTCTTTGTTTCTTTTGTCAGTTTTGCAGCAAAAATGACCTTGGGAAAATGCTTGCATCTTTCCTTTCATGGAGTCAACTTTGTACTTTCACACTGCAGAAACGAAAATAATTTGTGTATGAGAGTGGAATAGAACTAGGGATGAAAGCCAGCATGTTTCTAATGAATGAAAATGCATCACAACTACGCCTTTTGTGAAATAATAAGCAGTTGCTTCTATCATTTCTTTGATTCTACAGGCCAAATGGTACCACCAAAAGAGGAGACTCACCAATGTAAAGGATCATGATTTCCTAGAGGGAATCACTGTGACATCTGTGAAACATGACATCTGTACTCTGTGTTGCAACCGATATGTGCAAATCTTCCCACCTTCTGTCCAACATTTACCTATTTCTTTCTGCCCTGACCTTACCACCCTTCAGCAGCATAGATATCAGGAATCACTGTGGCTTTTTTCCCCTGGTGTCTAGCGCAGTAGCTCTTGTTTGTCTAGTATAGTAGTCATTGTTTAAAATTCCTAGCTGCCACTAAAAATAGAAGGAGTAATGTATTATTTATAAAAGGTTAGACTCTTGAATAGTAGTAGTATTTCATTTTGGCCAGCCACTGAACTAAACACTTCATGCCCTGACAAGTTACAATGTGGAGATACAGGCATTCAAGTGTGAGGAAAAAAGACTTCGAATATTTGTTGGACCAGTACATAAACAAGTCTAAATCTGGTGGGGTTTTTTTCACTGCTGTTGAGATAAAGAGATATGTTTTTCATAGGACAAATTCATCACAAGAATTACTCTTCCCTCCTGGATCACGGTGTTATGAATGTGCCAAGCAGGTCAGGTCTGCTAAAAAACTAAATAACTATTTCCTTATGCTGATTAGTATAACCAGGACAGATGGGTCAGCATGTTGTGCCTAGGAGGTGGCATGTGATACCTAGAAAGTGGGCATTGCAGGACCCATGCTTCTCTGAGGGTGCAGTGCAGCCCTAGGACTCTGGTCAGAGGCGTGCCTCTAGCTTTGTGTATCTCATTCTGGGTCAAATTTCCTCCTGTCTTTTATGGGTCATGATATTATTTCACACATTCACTGGTATCAAGGTCAGACTTCTAAAATAAATGGGGCTTTTTAACAACCAGCAAGCTTTTGGCTTTGCATTCTCTTTTACTCCCATCTAAAAAAAAAATCTGACTTTTCCAGCCCTCAGCTTTTCTGATGAATTCCTAAAAGCTTGCTTTCTTCTGCCTAGCATAGGTGCTTCTGAAAGGATCCACCTCTTCAGCAAGAGTAAGTCTGTAGCTTATTAAAGGAACCTGAGATGACTCTCCTTTGATTGTCCCTTTCCCTGCACTTGTCCTGTAGAGAAACTGAAGGGACTGTGGAAAATACCCTATTGCCTCCAGTTGCCAAATTCAGGCAGAAACTTTCAGAAGTGAAAATCTAAAGCAATGAACAGTTATTGTGTTTTGAAACAGAAAGCTCCTTGCTGGCCTGAGAAAAGAAAAAGAAGAAAAAAAGATCTTCCAGGCTTCCAGCTCACAAATATTTTTGGGTGAGCTGGAGCTAAAAGCATGGGTCAAAAATAGATGTGTATCTAATCCAAAGGTAGAGCTTGGTGATTTACACCACAGCTTAAACTTTTAAGTCACCCAGGAACAGTTATAAATATATATATAAATATATGCTTGTGGTAGATAAACTTTTTCTTCTTTCTCATCTGTTCTTCTTTTGACACTGAGAAGTTTCTCATACAGACATCTGGCAACTAAAGCTGTATTGTAAAGCTACACTGAACCAAGATGATAGGAGGCAGATGGTTTCCATGGCAACTCCAAAGCAAATTTTAGAGCAATTTCTCCCCACTCTGGTACATTGCAGTATAACACTCATCACCTGCTGGCTGGAAAAGTGTATTTGTGGCCACTTGAACTGACTAGGTGTGATGAGAAATAAAAAGAAACATGATCTAAACTGACTTCAGTCAACAATCTCATGCACAGAGGTATCCCAGATGTAACCCCAAAGCTCAGTTTGTCTCCAGGTTTTTGGTGTTCCCTGATGAAGCAATTGTCAGACTGAAGGAATGACAAACCCCTCTGCCATGTCCTCGGTCACATCTGCCATGGAAGAAGTTTCTGACCAGAATTTTGTGTTTGTTCATCTAGTTTCTGAAAGTCAATAGGAATTTAAGGGCAGCATAAGATGCATCCCCTTCTATCCATATATCATGGTCAAGACATTAAAGTAAGCTTATCTAACAGCATTACAGGAAAGATGTCAAGTCAAGAGATATGATCAAACTTTTACCTGCACCTTTAGAAGTAAAGTGAAAGAATCATCTGGACTTTGAGAAGCTTTAATGAAGCCTGGGATTCCAAAAGTGCCTGTACAGTCTGGAGATAAAATATGCTGGTGTCTTTTTTTTTGTTTGTTTGTAGGAAACATTTGGAAGCATAACCACTACACTAGTTTAAATTGACATGCCTTCAGGCGGATTAGCAAACCCAACTTCTCAGATATGGATCAGTACAATAGCATAAAATTATGCTTGACATGATTCTTGATAAGGTCAATAAATTCTGTATACATAAAAGGCACAAGCTACCCTTGCCAATATAAGTGAGATCAACCAAGAAACCTTTGTATGGAAATTCCCTACACAGTGTTGCATTTGGTATTGATAAAATGCCTTCTGAAGCCAGGAAATCCTTAGGAAAGACACTTGTAAAGGACTAACAACTTTCCTTCTTAAAAGTGTACAGCTAAACATAATCACAGACATCTATTTTAGTTGAAAATTTTAATTAACAAGAATTAACTATGTATAATATAATTTATGCAACAAATGTAATAATATTTAAATAAGATTTATTCCTTCCATTTTCACTTGATTAAAACCTGTAAACCTGTGTACTCTCAAGCTTTCCTGTTCACATTGAAGAGTGAAATAGTCTGTATTATCTAGAATAGGAAACAAAGCTCATAGATTAAGATCTGCTTTGTCTCTGTGCATAAAATAACCTTGTAATGAGCTCTCACTGTTGAAAAAATATTTATGAATTCTGTAAAATATTAACACAGACTTTTTTGGTGCTTTTTCCTCAGGATTTCACTTTTTCTGTTAACCAGAATTTGACAGAATTGCACTGGAGAAAACAAGTGCGCGGTGCTGCCAGGTCTGGGATACTGAGCTAAGCTAAATATGTGGTGTGAGGTGCTGAAGATAGGATTTTTTTTCCCTTTCAAAGTACAAACAAACATTGCTGAAAACCGTGGGTACCGTGCGCCAACAGCTGGTTTCTAAGTGCCATATCCAAATGTGCACATATGTGGCTCTGAAATTTTAATTATCCACTCCAGAGTACGCTTGTTCTCACTCAGAAAATTCAGAGAACAAAAGTCAATATGATATGAATTTAACTCTTCAGTCTAATGGATATCCAGAGCTCTCTGTTCTTTTCTTTATTCTATACAATGAGGAAGAGACGTACAAACAGCTCTCACAGTCTCTGTTAGCTTGTTGCTCCTGATGGAGTGGAATAAAATATTAGCTTTGAACAAACTCTTCAGAGGAAAACTGCCTATACCAGACACTCTTGTTTTGATACGTTTTGTAGAAATTTTAATTTCATTATTCTCTTCCACAAAGGAAAATACTACATTGGAATGCAGACATGAGCCAGTATGTGTTTTGTAAGAATTAGAAAATTACTATTGAAAAAAGAGGTGTCAGTTGAGGTAAAGAAGGAATTTTACATGGAGTATATTAAGTAGTTGAAAGTTGCTTCTTGAAAGAGAAGATGAAGAAAAGTTGAATGGGAGAAAGGTCTAACTTGATAAAGATCACCTATTTCTTTATAAATAATGAAGTGATTGGACAGGACACATATAATTCTCTGACTACTTGTGGTAGTCTTTATTCAAGGATTTATACCCTCATCTTCTCTAGGATAACAGCCCACTTATCTTACTTGGCTCAATTCCTTGTCTTCAGTCCTGCCATTTCACTTCTCTAACATGCAATTTCTATCAAAACACATCTGACACTCTTTTGGACTGATTTACAGCAGTATAATTTACAGCACTTATGAATATTGACCTTACAGTTGACAATATAACAACCATTATTTCTGTTGCCAAAAAAGACTGAACAGGAATGCTCAGAGAAGAGCACAAAGCTCTGCAAGGAGAAGATATTTCCCTGGGATGGATCTGCAGCAGGTTGTTTCTGTCTGTGGAAGAGTCACACATCCCACAATGATGGTTAGATCACACTGGGCTAAGAGATTGCCCTGCACTGTGAAAGCCTTCAAGGACTCCTTGGGAGTGCAATTCATTTAAGGGTGAGCTGCCTGTTCTCACTGACATCAGAACAGCACCAATAATAGCATTAGCAGTGTTTGAATCCCTACAGTAGGCTGGCATGGAACTGCTGCTGGTACTTAACAACAAGCCAAATACCTACTTGCAAAATGTGGTTAATTGCTGCTGACAACACATTCACACTTGGGTATCCCATCAAGCTGACTGTAGTGAAATGTTAATATGCTGGTGTCAGTGGGAAATGTACACATGTCCTCCAGAGGCTGTGTCTTTCTGACAGTGTGTCTAAAGGCTATGTGTGGCCCTCTGTGGTGGTGCACCCAGTCCAACACACAGGGTGGCATGTACGAGTGCACCGCTGCTACCTTTCTGCCTGGTAGGGCATATCTAAGCCTCCCAGGGACAGGAATGATGGCTGTCATCAAAGCACAGAGTCACAGAGAGATGGGAATTGCTCCATGCCCTCTCAGGCTTGAGTTAGTAGCCATTAGAGAACTGAGCCTGACAATGCCTAAGTGACAAAACTAGAATAAGTCTCTGGGGGCAATTTATTCCCTTTGGTTTTAAACTTTTCTTCCTCTCCCTTCCAAGAAGAGTACTCCTTCAAGCTTTATAGGATACTGGAAGTTGTTAAATGCCAAGCTGAAGCTAGAAAGTAGTGCAACATAATGGCAATCATTTGGGGAAGCAAACAGATTTGAGGACCCGAAGTCTCCACTCCCAAGAAAGTTTCACCTGGACTAGATGGATCTTGTTTGGCCCTGTGAGTTCAGGGCCCACTACTGGCCAGAGCACCACAGTGGGGTCCTCTTCTGGTTTAGCTTCATCCACGAGAACCCATTTATGTTCTGTGAGGTCACCACATGAATCTATTTGCTTCCAGACCACACTCTTGATCCAAACTAAAATGCACTTAAAGTTAGATAGTATTTCAAAGTCCTGGTTGGGGTAACCTAGAAGTAAACTAACTACCATTCTGAGACAATTAGATACTTTGAAGTATTTCTGGTGAGACAGTTAAATGTGAATTGTATCTAATATCGTGAGAAACATATGTCAGCTCTGACTGCAAGCTAGGAGAAATTTAGACAGTAGTGAGAAAGCGTCATTCTTCTTTTGCCCTTCTTTTCCAGGGAACTATTACTCACTATCAATAATCTGTGCAGCTATCTAGTCAGAGTAATATTCTTCAAGAAAACTGAATGTGTTTTCAATTTTTTTATTTTTTCCATTTTTCAACTTTTATAGCCAATGCAAACTTGAGACATAAATGAAATCTTTTCAATAAACTCTAAAGCTATAATAAGTCAGATGCCAGGAAACTGAATGCTAATAAACTGCCTGAGGTTTAAGTAAACACCAGAAAAATACTGCAACTCCCTATAGTGAAGAAGAATTAATAAAATGGTCATTTCCTTCAGGGAAGTATTTACTAGGTCAAATAAAGCACTGCACATTTCAGGAGGTTGGTAGGTGCTCCTGATCCAGGGGCCATCAGATGTTCTTAAAAGGAATGTCCCCTTTATGCTTTCTGTTATCAAGGTGCCATAACCACTCCCACCTCTGCTGATATATCTGTTGTGATTTTGAATGCTTGGGTCAGAAGAGGTGTTTGTTTGGAGGTGAGGAAGAAAGGGATCCAGTGACAGGCAGGGAAAATATATTAAGAAGAATTTACCCTCTTCTGCTTTATTGATCTTTTGGCTATTGCAGTAGGTTGACCCAGGCTGGAGGATTCCAGGTACTCACCACAGTGCTCTATCACTCACCTCCTCAGCTGGATGGTGTGGGGAAAATAAGATGAAAAACCACTTCATGGGTCAAGATAAAGGCAGTGTAATAGAGCAAGAGCTAAGGCTGTGTGCAGAAGAAGAGGAAATCAAAAGGTTTATTCTCTACTCCCTATCAGCATGTGATGTCCAGCCACTTCCCTGGAAGTGGGGCTTCAGTACACATAGGGTTTGCTCCAGGGGACAAATACCATAATCCCGAATCCCCCCACCTCCTCCTTTCTCCTTGCTTTTATTGCTGAACAGATGTCATGTGATATAGAATGTTCCTTCAGTCCATTTTGGTCAGCATTCCCAGCCATGTCCCCTCCCAAGATCTTGAGCCTCCCAAGTCTGCTGGTGAGGAGGGATGTTGTAGAGACAGCCCTGGTGCTGTGCCAGCACTGCTCAGCAGTAGCCAGAACACTGGTGTGTTATCAACATCTTTCTAGCCACCAATGCACAGCACAGCCTATGGGGGGCTGCTTTGAGGAAAATATAGTCCATATCAGCCAGACCCAGTACAGCTGTATATAGGTACAGCAAGATTGATCACTGTCCAGCTTTTCTGAATTAACATTTGTCATCTTTCCTGTTTCCATCTACAGTCATGTTTCAACTGCAGTTCATGTAAAATTGCCATTTCAGGTTGTCTCTTGCTCTCCATGGCCTTAAATACTCAAAATAATTTAATAGATTCAATTGACTTGACACGATCCTTGCTTTGTACTTCATTTCCATACAAAGGCTCATAATATTGTTTCCATTGCAGCTGAGCCATTAGCTGTGGGAGAAATTAAATCTAACATATTTAATCCACTGCAATCATCTGATGCAGGCAATGCTGCTTCTTTCACATCTACAGTCACAAGCCTGAATTACTCTCTGATTCCTTTGCTAGCTGGAGCTAGCAAAGTAATGGAAGTTATGAAAAAGTGCCATACGGTTTTCAATAAACTACATCTTATATATGGGGAATATAAGGCATGTCAGCAAGCATGGAATTACAGAAAATAAGTCTTATTGAGTAAACTGTTTACTTATTTTTTTGCTGCATTTTCAGTTTTAGTTGGTAAAACCTGAGCAAATATAGAAAACTCACTGGAGTTAGTGTTGACAAAATGCAAGATTTTAAAAATGCTTATTATCATGAACCAGGTATTAAATGTTCAGAAATATTAATAAGACAGTGCCAAAAGATGGAAGTTTATGAAAAATGAAACTTTTTTTAGTTGAATGGAGGTTTTCTTCTAGTGAAGGTGTGCAAGGCTAAAGTCTCATGGTAATAAGCATTTTTACCAGTAAGAAGTAAATATGCATTATGCAAAAAAATCTCAGATGGCACAAAGTGATGAGAAGACCCCAGTCAAGGAGTGGACTATGGAAAGCAAAGGATCTGAAAGGGGTAACACTCTATAATGGAAAAGCCCAGTACAATGGGATGGGTGAGAGTATAGGGAAGTCCTTCAAGCAGAACTGGTTAGAGAGAGAATTTCCTGTTGGCATGAAATCTGCTGGAAGGAAAACACTGTGGTACATAAGCATTCCAGGAGGCTTCAGGCATGAGCTGACAGCAACTGGAAGCTATTTCCAGACATATCAATAGAAAGTTTATTGGGAAGAGTCAGCATGGGTGTTCAAGAGGAAAATGCTGCCTAACCAATGTGATAGCTGCCTATAATGAGACAACTGGCTTATTGATGTAGGGAGAACAGGAAAAGTTGTTTATCTTGACTTCAGCTTTTGATACTTGTCTAACAACTCCATCAACAATTTAGTGAAGTGCACCCTAGATTAGTGAACAATGAGGTGGGCTGGAAAACAGAACTTTCAGGTCCAAAGGGTTGTCATTGCTTTTACCAGTCAGGGTGAACTTCACTGGATTACCCTGACTTCTCAAACATGGATGATGGCTTATCCACTTCATCCACCAGTTCCCTCAGCACCTGTGAATACATCTCAAAAGGTCCCATGGACCCTTGCAGTTTCAGGTTCCTTGGATGATCTTGAACCTGACTTTTTCTTATATGTGGTGTTGGCCATATGATGCTATCTTTCCATATGATCTCTCTCTGTGGCTAGGTACACCTAGCAGTGGATATACTGTGACTAGTTATGGTGTTCATACTTCAGAGTATATTTTAGAAGGCAGAAAGAGTGTGAGGGACACTCACGCCCAGGACGACATGACAAGCTGTCTGTGACTGTACATCTTTGTTATTCCATGCTCCATCAAAGGACTCTACCTGCAGGAGATGCCAGATGTCCTTAACGTAAGAGCGGTATGTGCACACTAGTCATATACAGATTTACAGCACAGAGATGGCTTCAGTGCCTGGATGCCTCTGAGCTGTCAGTAGGAGGCATCCCAGCCAACTTCTATCACCCTTCCTCCTCCCCATGACCCCAAGGAGATGTTTCACAGTCAGGAACAGGCTGAAGGACAGCAAGCTCTGCCCTTGCCTGCTGAAACAGCATTTTGCAAAAAGAGTTTCAGTGGAGATACTCCATAATTTCAAATTATCTTACTCTACAGTGTTCCCTAGAGGCCAAGCCTGCTTAGTTTATGCTACCAGAGCACTAAAATGATGTTCACATGAAATATCCTTTCCTCTTGCCTGCAATTTTCATACAAAGTCTTGGATCATGAGAGAGATTAAAGAAACTAAGAAACCACCCTCCCAGCTAAGAGCTCTAACAGTCTCATATTCTTTCTGGTTAGGTAGAGGGGACAGAAATACCCCTTTTTTGATAAGTAATAGCTTTGCCTTTTTGATGTGATTTCTGGAGGTCACTCAGCTGAAGTCTATCATCTCATTTCTAGTTCAGCTTTAATACAAAGATTAAAAGCAGTTTAATATTGGTTAGATGTTTTTCCCCCTTTTAAGCCAAATGGATACCTGGCTGTTGAGGCAGGTTAAATATAGTTTGGGGAAATTCAGTGACAAAAGATTATGTGTCAGATAGTAAAAAGACACAGTCATCCCTTGCCCTTCCATTTTTCCAGACATGACTTTTTTATGGAGGAGGGAATAATGTGGTATAAGAACTGTTCCATTGATTGTATACTGCACTGGAACATGGGAGAGCAGAGAGTCCTTAGGAAGTAAAAGTAGAGGTGTTCATTTGTTTTCTAATTGGAAATTAGCTGATGTGAGGGACTTCTCTTAATTACCTACCTTACCAGGGGTTGGTTGACCTGGTAGATTGTGTGAGCATAGAGATGAGCTGATTAGATCTCACCAATTTACTAGATCAGGTCAGCATATTTGCAGTTATTAGATCACTAACATGGTGACTCTTTTCACTTCATGCGCACTTCAAGAAAAATAGGCTGTTGCTTTCAAATATCTGGTCTTAGTCTCTCTCCCATTATGCAGTATTCATACAGGATTAATCTGATACAAAAGGGTGAAAGGTTTTTATCTTTGGTAGATTCCCTGGCAACATAGATTATGGATGATTTTCCTCAACTATTCTTCTAAAATTAGTAATTCAAATTTTAATGTTTATCCTGTTTTGGTGCTTTAAAAATGTAGCACATGCCAGTCCACAAGAAAAAGAATATTCCCAGAACAGCAGCTTCTCTCCAAGAAGTTGGGAGGCCAAAACTTACCTGCAGCTCTCAGGAAAAACTAGCAAAAAGGTCTGTAGATTTGGCTGAACTGTTAATCTGCCAAGAGTTCTTTTTAAAGGGTCTTAAGTAACTTCTGTCTTATTGTGAATTCTTTTGAAAGTTCTTAAATAACTTTTGCTGATTATTAAGCCACCACCAGAAATGGCATAATGATACTAGTTTTAGTAAACCATTTCTTATTTTTCCTGTGAAGGACTATAATTTGGGTACACTGCTTCCTGATTATTTTAAAATAAGCTTTATATCAATTTACCAATCATTATTCAGTGGAGATCAGTGATGTCAAAAAGTCTTTCTCTGCTTGAAATATGCTTTGTCTCTTGATGAATAAATTTTGCTATATCTTGCATGCTTTGGAAAATACTATCTTCACTGGTAAGATGGAAAAGAACATAGAAATGTGCTCCTCTGTGCTTCTGTACCTGAATCACTATTTTCCTGTTGAAAAAAAAAAAAGAAAGAGTTTGTCTACAACAATCACAGAGTTACCAAAAGGATGACTTCATATGTTTTTTAAGAGTAAATGGTTTTCAGTTTGAGAAAAATATTTTTCTGTATCTCACTGGACAGGGACAGATGGGATTTTCCATAGAAACTGAGCCCTTCTCCAGGTCACCAAATGGAAAGCAGAAGAGATGCTTTTGTGAAAATAAGCATGGCTTTCTTAAGGACTGGAACAGCCCATTGGACAGCTGGGATCTAACAAAGTGTGAGATCTCTGACTTCTTCCAACATTATATAAAATCAGTTGCCAGACTGATTGTACCAATCAAAGAGTGTATCAATCCTACCCTGATTCTGTCCTCATTACGTACACTGAGCTAGAGTTTGCTGATGACAGTCTCCATGGGGTGAGTGCAGAGAAAGTTCCAACTTCCTGTAAATTCTGGGAGCTGTATCTGATCCTTGTATGCTAAACAATAAATTGATATCAATATAATCATCAAATACTCTATGGTATTCTTCCACAAAGAAAGCAAAGTGTCTGTGTCTTTCTCTTTCAGAATGCAGTAAGACTAATAAAATCAGATGCCACACTTAGACCTTTTACTCCTAACTATATTAAGGTTCTTCAGCCTTGATGATAGAGTCTTAGATTACATTAAACACAAGGATGGAAGACTCTTAGATCTTTTGGGGATGGAGACAAGTCAGAATGACTTCTTGAAGAGAAGTTAGTCCAAGAAACTTCTCTGCCAGTTTATTCTTCCCAGTGTCTGGAGTAGACTATCATAAGTCATTCAAGCTCACACTTTATTTAAACACAGAAAACAGAAAAATCAAAAGGTCTGAAAGAGACTCTTAAGGACATGGAATATTCATGGGGTAACAGTGTGCAGTCACAGATTGAACTCTGTCTGTGGAAACAGACAAAAATAGGAAGAGAAGGGAAATCACCAAGACTAGTGATTGAGAGCAGACAAAATTCAACCTTTCAGAAGGACACGTTTTTGGATTGTGCAAACTGAAAAGTTCATGCACATTACAAGGCTTTGGATGAACTGATTAGCTGTAGCTATAAATACGTATATATTTATGTGCAAGTACATATATATGCATGCTCACACAGGTGTATTTTAACTTCCTATCCATCGGAGTACTCCGCAGTTTTCATGACGTGATTGCCTTACCCAAAGATCAGTCTTAATTCTGAATAACATCTTCCTACTGCTTCTCATTCCTATAATGTTCTTCATCCTTCTAGTAGGGAGAAGTCTTAACTGTAATTAATTCTACCCCAAATACCAAATCATAAGGTGAGCTTTTTTCTGGTCTGCTTACTGGTTAAGCAGTAGATACCAGCATAAACGGACAGTTTGTGGGTCCCAATCTCAGTTTATAGTGTGGTTTCAGGCTTGGAATGAAGACCGGACCCTGGACGTGGGTTGAAGGGGTTTATTCCAGTGCAGTTCACGTGCCAGAGCAAGATTTGGGCTTCTGTTCTCTCCTTAAGTATCCAGGGCTCAGCCTGGGTAGGAGGGAACTTCGGGCCAGTCAGGGAAAGGAAGGGGGTGGTTCAGAACAGGGGTGCTTAACACAACAATGGAAAAGGTGGGTGTTTGAGCACCTGATCAAATGGGAGAGCATTTCCCATCAGGATGATTAACAATGCTTTCTCTCCAGGGTGATACCACATGGACTTGGGGGTGGGGGGGTTTTGGAAGAGATATACCAATACAAACAAATAAACAAAATATATATACAACTTTGAAAAACCTCAATCATGCACCACAACAATGAGGGGAACATGAAAGTCTTCCACATCTGAGCATGCATAGTTTTCTAATTTTCTGCAGATTTAATAAAGAAGTACCATACAAATAGTGTGCAATTTTTTTGTAATTTTCCAATTCCATTAAAGTAAACAGAAATATTTTTATAAATTTGGCTTTATCTTTGATAGGATTGCAATGTCCTTTAACGTGAAAATAAAATGAACGGCATATTATCTATCTTCCTTGCTATATCTCTCATGAACACAACTGGAGCTACACGAAGAATCATTTTGTCTTCTATCTTCTTTGAAATACATTTAAACTCTCCTCTCCTC
>JANPWX010000449.1:4956657-4991959 GCA_024734555.1 Trochalopteron elliotii | reverse complement strand
CTCTCCTCTCCTCTCCTCTCCTCTCCTCTCCACTCCACTCCACTCCACTCCACTCCACTCCACTATTTGGCTGTGTGGCTTTACAAGTCAGCTCATTTCTCAGCTCAGGAAGAAAAAGTATCTTTGGAAGTTACCAGAGCAACCAGCTCTGAATTACAGAACAATGTCTAGGCAAGAGAGATAGTCTTTATTTATATTCTTTCTATTTTTAGAAAACATTGTGTCTTGTAAACTGTGGATCTATTTTCTCTCAATAATTATGTGAAATTATAAATCTATTTTAACTATCATGAAAAAAATAAAGACAAATGAGACCATTGGCATCAAAAAAAGCAGCGTCAAGAATATCCAAACATACACTCTGTGGAAAGGGTAGGACTGCAATTTACATTAATTAAAAAATATCTATGGCTGCCTTGTCAGCTAGTCTTGCTTCCTCCTCTTTTGGCTGACATTGTCAATATATTGCTCTTTTCACCTCCATATCTCTTCCCAGCTCATCCCTTTTGCTCTGCAACCCCCTCACCATTGCACCCCTGCCCTTTCCTCCTGTCCCGGGTGTTTCCTGGTCCCTCCACCATCTCAGGATTCTTTCTCAAGTTCCATCTACTTGTCTATTCCTTTTCTCAGTTAACTTCCCCATTTTCAACATGGTAAATCTTCTCCCTAGCCCTATTCCTTCCTTTCTTCCCACAGCAGAAAATGTCACTTTTACCCTTTTTCCATCTAACTTGTTCACTTGAGTTGCCTTTGCCCCAAAGCCTATTTGTATCTGTACTGACAATTAAAATCCAATTTTCTAGACAATTTTTACATTTCATTTCTTCATAATCTCTCTTTCCATTCATGATCCCAGCACCCCTTGTCCTGTACTTTCCATTTTCATTATCCCTGCTCTGTCTGTGACAGTCCAGTCTCTTTCCTCCTTCCAGCCTTTTTTAAAATTCCTAATGGTCAAAAAAAGGAGACATTTTTCCTCTAAGCAATATTCTCAGATAGTTTCAGCGAGAAGGGACGGCTGAAGATGTGTAGTCCTTTAAAATATGACAGAAAGAAAAAGAGATAAAGAAAACAAACCAACAATGTTTTGGAAAGACATTCAGTTTGTATATATATTTTATGCAGCTTCAAATGATATTTCTGTAAAAAAGAAAAATGTGTCATAAAATAGAACAAAGTTTATAACTTAAGGATGTGGAAAAGTCTGGCAAACAACTAATCACGTCTAAGTCTGGCCAGTACAAATTGTCGTCTTTTCCCAAAGCAGCAATTTGCAGTCTTGTGGTACTAAAGCCATAGGCAGTAAGTGAGAAAAGACAGTTTAACCAAGCATTGTTTGCTTTATCCTAAACACGTGTGTTTTGTATTGTTTGTCATGTTAAATATTCTTTCTTTTTCAGTGCATAAGCGTGAAAAACCGTAGCATATTATTGGTAGTATAATAATAGGGTTCTTCTGCCACCTCTCCTCTCACCTCATCTCACCTCTCCACCAAGCTGAACAGCAGCATTTTTCATGCATCTAAATAATTCCCCAATTTAGGCAGTGAACACATTAAAATGTCCAGCTAAAGTACAGAAGAATAGCATTAAGTATTAGAAATGTGTAAACTTGAGCAGAAAATAGTTTCAGTGCCATCTACATTATTTTGCCATTTCTCTTGGCTACAATTTTTAAATGATAAATGAGTTCTGAACTTTCCTTTTCCACCCCATCCAGGCACAAGAAAAGGTTGTGAAGGCAAATATAGTGTGCATGGATTTGAAAACCCTAGTGAAACATCTTGAAGAAGAGGCTAACATGGCAGAGCAATAAACATGAAAATTAGATTGAGGGCTGCTAGGAAAACTGGTCTTGACAGAATCATAGGAAAATCTGGGTTCAAATGGACCTGGTTATTGTATGGTGCATCCCCCTGGTCAGGTCTGTCTTTAGATGAAGATAAAGCTGTTCAAGGCAACCTTAAAAGGACAGTGAAATCTTTGGATCTTTCAGCACGGTTTCAAAAGGGTGATATTTGTCAATGCTTCAAGAAGTCATGGATTTCAGTGCTTCTGTGTGACAAGAAAAGAAAAATCCTGGAATAAATGAGGGTGTTGGATAGAATTTGAGAGATACAGCCTCAGTATCTACACACTGGGAGAAACCCAGAGTCAAATGCTGCATTCTTATCTGTGTGAGGGCGTGTACAGACACAGGGCAAAGGCAGGCTAGACAAAGACTGCCTGAAATCATGAAGGAACCAGCTGAAGTTTCTAACAGACCATGCTTCCTCTGGACATCCATCTCGTGTCTTGAAGGTAGTCAGACCCAGTGTTTAAGGAACAGGAATGACTCGTGTCTGTGCAAAACACAGTTTCAGCTCTTTACTGTTGAACACACCGTAAATGAGAATCAATTTATTTAATCTAAAATTTGACTGCTGCATGTGGCACAGCCTGGCTGCCAAAAGGAAAAGAGAGGAAGAACCCTATGCTGGATTCCTCAGGGGAAAACTATTTGTCCTTTGTCCTTTCCCAAGAAGCATCTTGCTCTAGAAGCCAAACTGAGCATGCTGTGGATCTATGAATCCCCATGAAAAACCCCACATGTGGTGAATGAGCCTTCCATGACTATTCAGTCTTAGTTAGAGTGGTCTCTGTGAGGAGGGAGGAGCCTGGTCCCTGCATGCCACAACACCCGGCAACACATAATAAAATTACAAGGATGTTTAGTCAGCAAACTATGCACAAGATCTTGTCACAACAGTCTCTGCTATGAACATCAGGTGATATTTTGATAAAGAGACATGATGATGTGGTATGATCTACCACAATGTGAGGATAGGCTGGACTGCATGGGACAAACCCTACAGCAGTCAACCCTGCTCTCACAGCAGAACTCACCACCCTGCTGAGCCTGGGTTTGCAGCCCAGCTCTTTCTGCACTGGAATCTGATTTTATCCCCTTCTCACCTGCAGTAGTTTTCTCTGAGGGAGGATCTGGTCATTATTTTACATTTAGTTTTCTTATTCACAGACATATTACCTTTAATTTCTTGCTTTTTCCACTTCTAGAGGAATAGTGACTACTTGCAGTCTGCTCACCATGTTTTGCTTTCTGAATTGCATGGATTGTCTGCTTATGATGGGTGACTGGCATTTTTAAAAGATGAGACAAATGCATGAAAAACAGCAAATTACTTCCAGCCCTCTCTCAGTGTGACTGTTAATGTTAAATTGCATTAAATGTTTAGTAGTTATGTAAGCAATTATAAATGAATTTGTTTGTCATCTAACCACTCAGAAAAAAAAATTATTACACTAGGAAAAACCATATATAGATCTCAGTATGCTCAATTAAGAAGACATTAGAACAACTACATTTGTTTTGTCTAATTTCCTCTAAATATTTTTTCCATAAATTTGAAGTATGCATTTCTAAAATTACATCATAATCTTTCTTTCATATATGTCCATACAATGGGTATCCTTTTAAATTCAATATCATATTTTGACAAGCAATTTCAAGGAAGGCATATTTTATAAGTGCTTTTTGTGAACAAGTGATATAAAACAATGTTCTATAGTTTGGCTGAGTGTTAGAAGTGCTTTGTCAAAATACTCCTTCAGCCAAATTTGAGGTTTTATTTTAAGGTGACACTGAAATATTTAAGCAAACAAGTAGGTCATTGTTCTAAGAAATCCATCCACTCACTGGCAGAGCAGCATGAATTATCCCTGATATATTCATTGCACTTATTTATTAGCCAGCTCTATTGAATTTCCTAGCAGGATGCCATTCTATTTTAAAGGCAGATGTGAGTTATAGCAACTCTTAATTTATTAGTCTTTTACAATCCAAAAGTCCTATTTGTTTTTGGTGAAATAAGGCTGTAATCCTGCTAAACTTTGTCATTTTATTGGCTTTCATTGGATGCCTTGTGTCTTCAATGCAATGTTGTCATTAACTTTATTCATGAATCAGTCCAACCTATAGCTTGGAATAGTCATCTGAAATTTGAAGGCATGACTTTCTTTTTTCACTTCAGCAAATAAAAATTACTATAACATTAACAGTATTCTTTGTTGTTTTGCAGATAAAATTGGTCTGCTAAAATCTTTGTCAGTTGATGGGTATTCAGAAGTTTAAAACACTTTGTGTGTGTGTGTGTGTTTTGAGGAAAAGTATCTATGTCTGACTTTTATCCAAATATCTTGATTTATTACCACTTTTAATAAGCTACATCAAAAAAAACAACTTGTAATGAGTAACTTAAGAAAATATCGTTCTCACTCAATCTCCTCTAAAATATCCTTGGGAATTCCAAGGGCCAGAAAAGCAGATTAAAAATTCCTTTACAGATCATATGAGCTATTGCTTATTAAAGCAGAGATTAATTACTTCTCTGTTGATAAATTACTTCTGACACATGTAATTAAAGCAGAAGATTCAATCATTAACTTCAATCACTGTGAAAGTATACATAAAAGGAGCAAATTGTGATGCACAAAGGGTAATAGCCTAATGGTACATTACTTATATAGATATAGATATATAAAAATATCTTTTGCAGGAAAATGTTTATAAAAATGTAATTGTATACATCTGATTTTTCATACTTCTAAAATCTTTCATCACTGAAACAACATGAATGAAAAAAATCCTTGAAAATTTTTTTTTTAAAAAAAAAGCTTTAGAGGGATAACGGTTTGAAAAGGTATGGTACATATATATAGCACACATCTCTGATGTTCCTTAGGTGCAAACAAGCTGGTGTCTGACATTGCTAATTATTGCACAGTCATGGAGAGACAGGCAATCTCTGACTTAGAGAAAAGTTTGTTACATTGATAAATGCATCACTGTGTGACTGCCTCACAATGCAAGGAGAAAAATACTGCACTTACCTCAGAGACAGGCCAGTGCCGCTTAGGCTGGCTAAATGCCTGCTAGTGAAAAAACATGCAGTGATTTTCAGTGACTTGACTGCCTTGCAGTATCTCATGCACTGACTAATCCTGGTAAAGTGGTTCAACTTTGAAGTGAATGGTAGGAAGCAGCTCTGTGTCTTTTCCATCCCAGATTTCAACCATGTTGGAACATTTCTCTAGTTCAGTTTCATCGGAATATTGTATCAATGGCTACCACCAGGCTCAACAGCTATCCCTTGCTTCTGAGCAGGATCAGGTAGACCATTACCCTGACTGCTCCCTCTGCGGTTTGCCTAAGGAAAGAATTGCAGCCTCCCATGTTGCTTGTTTTTTCTATCTTGTAGACGTTACATTGTTGAAATCCACCCTGAGAAACAGCCTGGCACTGGGAAGCTTCTCCAAGTGGTTCATGGAAAAGCTTCATCCACTTCATTCTTTACATGAGGGACTTCGTAAATGACTTCCAACAGATTGTCCCCAGTGTTTCTTTGCCTTCTGTTGTGGAATCTCAGGCTCTCAGCAGGGAAAAGAGGACATAATTTTTCTCCTTTGTTAATGTCTGATACAGAGAAAGGGAGATAAATCTGAAGGATCAGTGGTCAGGCCTGATAAATATTTATTCTGTGATAGTTTTGAGGTACTTCAGTGGTGTTGTCCTATTAAATTAGGAATAGCATATATATATAAAGGTGACTTATAAGAAAGATGGAGACAGACCTTTCAGCAGGGTCTGTTGCAATAGGACAAAGGGCAATGGTTTCAAACTGAAGGAGGGTCAATTTAGAGCAGATATAAAGAGATGATTTTTTTACAATGAGGGTGGTAGAACCCTGGAACAATTGCCAAGACAGTTGTTAAGATGCCCCATCCCTGGAAATAGTCAAGGTCAGGTTGGATAGAGCTCTGGATAACCTGATCTAGTTGAAGATCTGCTCACGGCAGGAAAGTTGGACTAGATGCCCTTAAAGGTCCCTTGTAACCCAAATTAATTTTTAATTCTATGATTCTATGCTGAAGTGAAAGGTTCCAATTGTCATGATGTTTTGACGTCTAAACCCATCTCTAAAAGTGTCTGGAGTGAGATAACACTTTTGGAAAGGAAAAACCGGCATTTGGGGACTAAGGACAGGACAATCCATTTGGGAAGGTGATAGGAAAGCTGTTAAAAAGTCTTCTGTGGGCTGAGAGACAGAAGAAGCTGGAAAAAATTTGATTGTTTAATTTGCAGTGCTCAGATGTTGTGCTGAGAACTGGAAAATCAGTGTAGGGAACAACTGGCAGTGAGGCCAGTGTGAGTGTCTGGTGGAAGGAGGTCAGACTGGAAGGTCCGCAGCAGTTTGCTTGAGTCCTTTCTGCTCCCCAGCAATCCCAGATTACATTCTACTGCAGGAGGAAAAAAACCAATTGCTCAATTCATAATCTCTGTTGTCAATAAAATGAATGCCTTTTATGACAGATGCCCAACTTTTAAAAACCAAAATTAGATGAAATGAATGTCACCCATAAAGGTGAAGTGTTTGTAAAAGAGCACAGAGAAAGCAGGTAATAAAAAGCAGCACATTAATCTAACATAGGCTGTAGTGTAGAGGGTGATTGGGAATAGTACAGCTCTGGCTTCATTTATGGAAATGAAGTTGAATCCACTTACACAAAAATGATTATAGCTCCCACTGTCCTAGATTAAACAACCCCCAGGTCTCATTTACCTAATGTGCCCAAAGTTCAGATTCTCCCAGCCTTTCTTGACATTTGAATACCAATTTGAGGCTTCAATTCTTTCTGTCCTTCTTCATTCACAGTTGCTAAATTCTAATTACATAGTTTATGCCAGCAGCAGGCCAGTGACTGCCTTCCCTAAAGGATTTTTCCTTTCATTTTTTTTGGGTTTTTGTGGTGGTGTTTGGTCTTTTTGCTTGTTTGTTTGTTTTTGATTTCATTTCATTTGGGGTTGTTTTGGGGTTTGTTTTGTTTTGTTTTTTGTTGGTCCTTTTTTTTTAAAGAGGGAGTAAAAAGATCTCAAAAAAGCTTAAAACATCTTAGTAAAGATGTTTTAGATGTGTCAGAAGAAGGATGTGTTGTTTGTATCTACTTCTCAGCCTGACATGCTCGTCAGACATTTTATTGAAGGAGGCCTTTTATGTGTACCTGTTGCTACTCAAACAGTTTGGAAGTGATGCATGTAATTATTTTCTGGGGAGAAATAAAAAATATTCTTAATATTCTATAGGTATTCTTACTAACACATTTTCATAGGGTAAATAACCAGCACCTGGCAGGATGTGTAAGAAAACCCCATTACAACAATTAGCTTTGTTTTGGGACCTCCTAGAAAAATGATTAACACAAAATATATTTCATTGTTATATTTTCCAGCATTTTGGTAGAATGCGATGCTATGAAATAAGATACATGGATTGGGGAACCAACAAAAAGAAGAAATTAATTAAAAAACCCCACCTTTATCCTTAATTTTTCTTCATCATTTGTTAGTGAAGAGTAGTGGAATGATGATGCCAGAGAAAAGGTCCTTTTAGCCTTGCTCTGTGTGTCAGACAGTGGAGAATGATGGGATCACAGGATAATTCTGGCACAGAGGGATCTAACGTGGTCCAACCTCCCGCTCGCAGCAAGTTCAGCTCTGGGGCCAGTCCAAAATGCTCAGAAATTCTCCTAGCCAGTGCTTGCAAACCTCCAAGGAAAAAGGCTGCAAAACCTGTGTCTTTGCCTGACAATCCTCTCATGGGAAAAATTTCCCCTTATATTGAGGGTGAGCCTCTCCTGCTTCTGTTACTGCTGTTGTTCCTTGTCCTCCCACCCTGCACAGCTGTGATGAGCCCAGCTACGTAACCTTGATGATCTCCACATGGGCACTGCTGCCTGATGTTAAGTTCTCCCCAAATCCATAGCTCCAAGCTGTGAAAGACCAGCTCCCCAAGCCTCTCCCCAAAAGATATTGCTCCAGCCACACCTTCATGTCCCAGTAGGAAAAAAAAAAGGAAGACGTGAAGAAAAACCACTATTTTTTCCCCTAGTTTTTGTTGCAGTGTGTATTTATTTTTCTTTTGATTATCTTGCCTATCCAGTTTCTTACCCATATAGTTACCCACCTAGCTTGCTGTGGTGTCCAAACATGAATACTCAAACACTGTGGGAGATGTTCTGGGAAATCTTGCCCAGGCTGATGTGAATGGTATCCCTGCTCTCTCCTTGTTCAGGTGCCCAGCCACATTTCTGTAGAAAACAATCAGGTTGGAATGACATGATTTATCCTGGCAAGCACATGCTCCTTCAATCACTTTCCTCTCCTCTCTGTTGTCAGAAATGTGCTTCAAGGGGATAGAAATTTGTGCTCAGGGAAAAATGAAGAGTTGGGGAATGGAGGAAGTCATAACTACCCTTGTATGCATTCCCAGTTTTCAGCACTCTTCAGGATAGAGGCTTACTGAATCAAAATTGGTATTTTTGTATTAGTGAACATCAAAATACATTATCTCCCAATAATACCTCTAATGCCAACCTAATTAAACAGGTGGCATCTCCAGCAACCTGTGAAAGTGTCACATTTTAATTTCATGCTCTGAGAAGATGTAGATGCCTCAGCTTTGGGACTCAAAGACTTCTAATCGTCAGTCTTCTCTTTACATTCAGTGGAGAGAAGCAGGTTCCTAAGTAGGAGGAACAGGCAGGTTTGCTTTGGTTTTGTTGGGTTTTTTTCCAACAGACTTATTTATTTCAAAGTGCTTGCTTGGAAAAGTAAATAAAATGCTCTTCTTTTTTTAGATAGAGGCCACATAGGATCAAAGACTTGTATAGAATGAAAAAGTTGTTGCTTCCTCTGTCCAGTCATCTTTGTCTGGATTTATCAACATACTCAGAAATCATAATGATTTTTACTTTCATTTGGGTTTTTTTTTTCAATTAATTTTCAATTGATTCACCTATAGATACAGTTTGCCCAGGGAGAGGCCAGGGAGTTGGAAGTGCACATATCTGTGCACACATATCTGGCTAAGCATGATAAATGCAGTTACTGAGCAGGTTCCATGGGATCCCCAAACCACACTAGGTAGATAACAACTCTCACTCTCCTAACTAGGATGTATCTGCTTTGTTGTAGGATACCTTCTTTCCAAGGATTTTACAAATACTGTATGAAACCTGTCAAATTCAGCTCCTGTCATTCAAGATGAGATCCGTAATTTGGTCATAACTATTTGATGACAATTATTAGTGTTATCTGCCCATGGGCTGATACACAGAATTTCACTTGAGTCCACATCAGCCTTAGCCACATACCCTCAGACTTCAGAGCATTAACCACAGCCAGTGTCTGTGTGTACTTTACAATAACTTCTTGAATGACCATTAATTTATATACAGCTGTCAACTTCATTTTTCCAGCTGTAGGAAGGTACAACATACTGAAGTCTGAGTAATTTTTAATATCTTAAGGGACATAGAAGTGCTTTAATGTGTTCATTTTTAAAATGTACTTATATTTGATTTTATCTAGGCCTAGTGCTTTGAAATTTGCATGGGAATTAACAGTATTACCTCTTCACTGTTAACCTTGGTCACTTCCATAAATATTTCTGGGAATGGTCAAGCTCCTCTAGCTGTTAGGAATTCATGGCTGAAACTGTATTTGTGATTAAAAGTGCCTTGTTTCCTCAAAAAGCTGTCTCAGAAGGAAGGAAACACCAAATATTTGTACTTAATGGAAAAATATGATGTACAGCTGTCAAAAATGTTTATATGGATGTCAAATTACCACATCTGTTCAGGCAGAGGTGTGTGTATATATGTCTGTAACATGGTTGTACTTCATACATATAAAGGAAAGTTAAGCACATTTCCTTCTTCGCATAGAAAGAGGCTTATGTGCATAGGAATGAAGGTTTTTAAAAAAAATGTATAAGTAGAAAACATCCTGCTGCTCTTTTATTAGGAAAATCAGCAGCTAGTCTTGCAGTATCTTCTCTGAAATATCTGGAGAGGTTGCACTTTCCAGCACATGGTTTTCATTTCTAATTTTAGAGTGCAGCCAACAATAATAAGATTTAAGGAAAATATTGCAGTTTATATAGACATTAGAGAAATTTTTAAGGCAGCAGCTAGAAACTCCAATTACTATGTCATATGTAGTTGGTTTATTTGATATAAGAATAGAAAATACAATATACTTATGGGAAACTGAGTGTTATATAAACCAACTATACCTATTCAAGAAACATTAACTAATCTGGTGTCTGATGTGCCAAATAAGTGGCATCTTAAGGAGATCAGTGGCTGTAACTCAGTACACTTCAAAATATTTGTACTTAAGCGCTACATTTTCTTGTGAATTTTAAATATGATTTAGCTACTGACAATTGCAAAAATGTTTGCAACAGGGATGTTATGTTTGAGTAGAACTTGTGAAAAATTCCAATATGACAATGCTATTGTTGCAGAGACTATAAACTCTTAACCAGAGTAGCGAAAGAAGATTACATTATAATTCACCTTGGGTAGTAAGTTGAATGAAGATTCTTTCCTTCTTTAAATGAAGGGAATAATAAAATTGCAGTTGACTTCCTTGGGGACAGGATGGGGTCCTGCCAGGCTTAGGATGATAAATCAAAATAATATATCAGCAGCAGATGGTTGCAACAGATGATTGAATAAGCACAACGTTTAATTTTTATGAAATAACTTTTTTTTTAATGTACAACCTGTCAAGAAATTAAATCTGACTCAGATGAATTCTAAAATCTGCTATATTTTCATCTTGGTATGTAGGGGGCAATTTTGCTTGCCAAAATAATCTCTATAGCAATAATATTATAAAACAGTAACATAATGTATATATGCATTCAAAGTCATAAAAAATAATGTGTGTAATGTAAGAAGAATGCAATAGAAATAAGGAGAGAAAGAACAAAGACAGAGTAGGAAGAGTTTTAAAATATTAGCCATCCAGACCTTTTTACTCATACTACAAGGCCATTTAGATATCTATTCCCTGTGAAACTGGGGGAGTCTGGTTTCTAAAAATAATGAAGCACCAACATACCTCCGTGGATAGGTCTTCTGCACACAGCTGATAGGGTGTTATATATAAAACGCAGCACTGAAACAGAATGGGTGTTTTGACTCATCCTGTCAACACAGATTATAGATGGCAATAGTCACAGCATCCCTATGGCTACTGCACACACAGCTGGGATTCCCCAGCCACAGAGACCTGTGAAGCACTCGGAGCACACAGGGAGGGAGCTGGATCTGTCCTCCAGGCATATAACAACTGCTCATTCAGTGGACAAATGCATCTACAGCTTCCTACCAGCTGTCCAGCAGCTCCAGCCGGGGGTTCTCCAGCTGTTCTGGATGGGCTGCAGGTACTCAGCCCCTTGAGGATGTCTAGAGCTTCCTCTCCCTTCTGAACAAGCCTAATAGTTTTATTAATACACATCTGTCATTTGCCATAATCATAGAATCGTACAAGGGTTTGGGTTGGAAGGGACTTTAATTATCACTCTGGTTCCAATCCTTCCCTCCATGGGCAAAGACGACTTCCACTAGACCAGGCTGCTCAAAGCCTCATGAAACCTGGCCTTGGACACTTCCAGGGATAGGCCGTTCATGGCTTCTCTGGGCAACATCCTCCAGTGTCTCACCACCCTCACAGTAAAGAATTTCTTCCTAATCACTTCTTCCTAATGCCTACTTAGGCTTGCATAGAGGCTGTGTTTATACTCTGAATAAAATAACAAGGCATTGCCTGTACTCAGACAGCTGACACTGCACAGCCAGCTGGGGAGGCCTCACTGAGAGCATCTCAGAGACTTTGAAAACAAATATGCACTGTGGGCATCCACTCCTGCCAACCCTCCGATTTCTGAAATATCAATAGTCACTGATTTGGGGGGGGCGGTGAAATCAATTTACTCAAGCCAAACTCATGCCATGGAAAGTGCTAAATATTTAACAGCACACATGGTCATGCAATGTGCTTGAGACCAAGGCCAGACTCTCTTCAGTTTACTTATAAAGACATAGCAAAGTTGCTATAAATCTCTTGAAATATGTTAGAAAAGGAAGGAGACTTAGTCATGGGCACAAGTTAATCTAGAAAAATCACATTAGCTAGGAAATATCTTTTTCAGAGTGTTAAATTCATTTAACACCAGGACTACAAGAACACATTATAAATTAGAACAAAAAAGAACAGATTTATAATATCTTCCCTAGATAAAGCAAGCCAGACACCAAAAGTTTATTCTTGGAGCAGATTTACGCACATAAATGTGGTGTCTGAGAATTGCATACTCAGTGCACTCATGGCAGAAAGAAGACATTAACCAAATTTAGTGCAAGAATGAGCTGTGCCTTCTAACAGGCAGTATAATAAATTATTGGGACAATGCATCAGCTGCAGTGAGATTGTTTTTATTACTGGAACAGTTGAAAGGAATTCAAGAGAGCTTTCTAACAGCAAGGCCTCAACTGACAACTCTAGGATTAATATAAGCATTACTGGATAAAATCCTGAGTCATGTAAAAGATCAGAGTTTTAGTGATGGATACAAGGCCACCCCAACAAGAAGGGGCAGGTCCATCTGGGTCCATACTTCAGGATCAGTTCTTTCTCACTAGAATGTTCCAGGTGAACAGATGACCAGTGATGAATTTGCTGCCCATGGGTATTTCAGGTTCTTGACAGACAGCAGCCATTCTTCTATGATTTATGAGCATTTTGATTTTAAGAAATGCTCTTCCAGCTGAAGTATCTGATATATGAAATCCTGGAAAATAGATTGCAGATTTTTCAAAATGCACAGGAGAGAGCAGCAGGTCTGAGCACTAAAGATGCCATCATTTTCCCTGCCTCCAAGCTCTAAGCAGTTGTCATGCCTCAGTTTGGTAGCAGTTGGATTGAAACAGTCACTGATCTAGGGATTGCTGTTCAACCAGATGTTTGCAATGTCTTTTGGGACCTTCAGGGAGAAAAATGGAGTATAATCAACAACTATTATAAATAGCAACGGACACAAAGAGGCTCACAGATACTACACAGTATGTTTAGCATTCACAGAAATCTGTCTTTGCATTTTCTATGAGAACAGCAGAAAAAGTCCAAGAGTGGTCCACCTTCCTTACAGCTCTTTTAAGAGTCCAGGTGCCCTGAAAAATGATGGGAATCTTTCCAGCTGCTTCTCAGAAATCTGGATAGGGTCCAAATAGGGTAGATGAGGAATCTACCTATTTTTCCTACTTAGAATCATCCTGTGAAAGGTATTTGCCAGGAAGGGATAAACCATCTGAGCAACTTTCCATATTAATTTCAAGTAAACAGAGCTAACATGGTTACAGAGAAACTATGCAATTACAAAGTGCAGCATTCCAAGAAAGAATGGAAAGTTTAAAAAGTAAGCTAAAGGAGATATTCCTGTGACATATATGAAGACCAATTTTGTTTAAAAGGGCTGTGCACTTTGAATGGAAGAGCAAAAGCTTAAACTCCATCCTTACTACCAGCTAGTCACAGTACGAAGTCTTTAATGTTGACTGGTACTCACTTGGGAGCTGTTATGACTTCAATATTCCCTTGATAAATTAATTTCTCCAAGATGTTCCCAGGGCTTTTGTACATTTTGCTTGTGGCTGCACTGATAACAAAGTCACATTCTTCAGCTCTAAAAATCCAAGAAATACATTGTGTTGTTTTGTGAGATTTGTCTGGTGTGCATTGGAGACCCAACAAAGAGGACATGACATGACCTTTAGCATATATCCTTCTGCTTCTGAGGACATCTTTTCATTTGTATGTTGGAGAAGCCCACAGCTCCTTTCAGAAAATGTGTCTGCCCAACCCACACCACAGGCATGACATTTACTTTGACAGCACATGGGAAAGAGGCATCTGAAGGAAAGCATACTGTGACCAGTGCTACTGAGTGTTTAAATGGATTCTAGCTGCATGAAATTCACCTCAGTAAAATACAGATACCTTATTCTAACAGGACAGTCTACAAACACAGCACTTACCCTGCTTAGGTGCCTAAGACATCACTGCTGCCTGTATCCTCTAAAATTCTTCTATGCAAACTCTTGCTCCTCTGCTGATCAGAGATTTTGTTGTGTTGGGTTGATCTATGATTCCCCACAGATCACATATATGAGGATGGTAGGTGAATGTTTCTGTCCTCCTCAAAGGAAAATCTCCAACCACTCTCACCTGTTGCTTCTTCCTGGTGCAAATGCTTGGTTCAAGTTTGATCAAATCTGAAGCCCCTCATGATGGAGTTTGTTCTCTCTGTCACTTCCCAGGGCACTGAACCTGTCCTTGCTGGCCTGCACACAGAGTAGGAGCCTTCCTCTGTTTCCAAGTCTCATGTCTCAAACCACCTCCATCTCTGTCATCCACTCCTGAACCATTACAGCTTCTGGCCATTCCTCCTTTGGTGTGATGCAGGTTCAGTCTCTTGCCTCTCTAGGGTCTCTGTACAGATCCTGTTAATCCTCCTAGATGCAGCTAAATCTGCTCACCTCCTCTGGCAGCTGCTTCAGGTGGCAAGTCAGCTTCTCAACCACAGCGTATTTCTAGCAGGTAGGACACCTTTTCTCCCAGTCTCAGAAGCACCAGACACTCCCTATGGCTCAAGCCTTGGGTGGCCATATCCTCCCTCTGAAGATCCCTGATTCTCCAGAGATAGTTTATCTAGTTTATGAGCTGGACTATGTCCACTGTTGTTCAGTAGCCACTTGCTTTCCTAAGCAGTTTTTGGGATACTTCTACATCCTGTTTTGCACAAGGTGCTGGATCTGTTGATGTGAAAACCATGTTCCTGAAGATACGAGTCCTCAAGGAGTTCAACAAAGGGAAATGACAAACACTGCACCTGAGGAGGAATAATATCAGGCATCAGGGTGGGTTGAAACACTTACATGTTACTTATATCAGTTGTAGGAGTACTTTCTATTTAAAAGAAAAATAACAAGCAAACTGGAACAAAAAAACAAGGAAAAACACACACACACACACAAATCCTGAATAAAGGCACTTGCAAGTCTATTAATCATAGTAGATTGGATGGTCTGAAAAAAACCCCAAATGTCACATCAACATTCCAGATGATATTAAACCCCAAAGAGATGTTCTCATGATAGTTACTGTGCCACAGATAACAAAGTGAGTCAGAAACTTGAAATACATCCAGAAGTGAATGGGGGCAGGCAGGAGAATGTCCAAATAAAAAATGAGGATAAGGGTTAGTTTTCTTCCATAAGCTCATTAAATTGGATCTTTTGGCTGCAGTTGTATGACAGCAACTTGACAACAGGGAAAGGGACAGTTTCAGTACATTTATCCTCAGTATTTGCCTTAGCTTGTTAGATTCCTGGAGAAAGTAAAACTAGGTCCCAATTCTATAATGTATTTCATCTCCTAATTTAACCTCTCTGAAAATACTTTTCATTTCAGTGTTGTGATCAATAAATGAGGTTTTATTGAGGTTTTATTTCTAGGTTTGTTCCAAAGGATAGCAAACATTGCTGAATGTGAAGTTATCTCCTGGAGGACCCTCTGCAAGCCTTTTCTGAATATAAGCCTTTCAACCCCAATAAAATGGTTGTGTTTCAAACCCACAGTGCAGGCCTGAGTAGGCAAACAAATGGCTTTTACCCTCTCTCAGCTTAAATGGATACCCAGCAGTTTGCAGTGACTCTAAAAGGTAGCAATCAAATCTAAACGTCCTCCTCTATTATTCTTACCAAAGCTGTGTTTCATTCCAATGGGGTGTAGAATAATGAAACAAATTTATGCAAAATTTACTCATATTGCAGGAACAAAAAGGGCAATGATAAATATAGTTACAGAGCACCATGGAATTTGGCCCTTGGCTCCTATTACTGACCTTCACATGTAATGGAAATTGTCATGTTCCCGTCACCAAGTAGAGTTTTTATCTGAGCAAAAATTACAGCAGTTTTGTATTTGTTTAATGGCTAATGATAAGTATTCAGGCTCTTTTCTCTTTGTATCTGTCTATTAATTGCATCATTAATTGGCCTATAGATTCTTGCGTTTCCTCTCTTTTCACTTTTGGAAGAAACTGGTTATTCTCTTTGACCTTAAAGCCTCTAGCATTTCATCAGTACCTCTCTTGTTCTCTGTCAAGTGATCATCTCCAATTACAGCCCTGACTGCAGATTTTCAAAGGTCACAATAAGAAGTAGCATTCTAGGGTAGAAAGTCTGGCTGGTCAGCTCACCAAAATAGGGGAATAATACCTTCCCAAACGATGTACAAATGTCACGAGACAACCTATTAAATTAATCATATTTAAAATTCTATGGTGCTGTCTTACATTTCAATGGAATTACACCTGAAATACACTAAGTGACAGGCAGCTTAGTCTCTGTGAATCACTTTTGTTTATGTACTTGAAGGGTGTCAAACACAATCCTGGATTCCCCATCAGATCCTGTCTGCCTACCATGGTGAAAGAACCCTAACTTTTATGATGATGTTCTAATTTCATAGTAATGGTAAAAAAGCATAGTTCTTGCCCAGAAATATTTGGAATCTCGTCTATTACTTCTTCAAAGTTTGCTTTTATTTTAGATAAAGATAGTAATGCTGAATGATTTCAGAAGCCTGATTTCTCCACTGCTGTTATTCTAGTTACATATACCTGGTGACTTCCAAGACTACCATCAAATGTTTATGAGATTCCATCTTCAGGAAGACAGTGATGAATTATAAACATCATCTAATTCGACTTCACAGGCAGGAATGTCTCAGGTGCTAGAATTAGTGTCAAAATCTAGACAGCACCAGATTTCATGGGCACCTTCAAACAGAGGAAAAGACCAATTTAGTTGGTTAGCATCTTGTATGCTCAAGTTTCCCAGAAGCAAAAATAATTTTGAACATTGACAGAGTGTTCATTTCCTGATCTTGGCATAAGGAAAGTATTTCAAGGTAAAATACTCGGGCCTCTGTTGACAGCTAACAATAGCAGAGCCACAAATCAGCTTTGCTGGCATTCAGCTCATTTAGCTTTGGGCGCCTGCAATGGACATGGCACGTGTGACAACAATATAAGCTTTTTGCACACTTTGTAGTGAGGATGTTGCACTTCATGAACATGGGCTGTTTCCTACTCTCTTTCAGATATCTACTCAAAGAGGCAATAAATTAAGCTTGCTTTTTCCCTGACCCTGATCATTGGCACTCTGGCAAGTGACACTGGCAACTAGGTAACATGTATTGGTAGCCCTAGGAGAAGAGAGTGAGATATCTCCTCTAAAAGAGGCAACTCCAGCGAGATCTTGGGTCCAGCTGTTGTTAAAATTATTTTTGCAAAACAGCAGAGATGTGGCAGCTAAGGCACTAAAATACAGGTAAGAACTCAGGAAGCTAAGAGTAATTTCTTCTACTTAAAAGGCAAAACATGAAAAATACAACTTTTATTTACATATTATCTTCAAAGGACAGAACTCCAATGCTTTTCTATCAACTGTTAAAAACTAGTGACAAATCTGCAAAAAAGAATCTGAAGATTTTTCAGATTAAGTGTAAATATCTCCATATACTGGAAGATAGGTGGAATTTCTAATGCTTCTCCTAAACATTTTTTTATTATATTTTCATCTATTATTTATAAGTGCTTAAGGCCTTTACAGAAAAGAAAACCTTGTAGCTGTCCTTGAACATTTAATAAAGTCATGCGTTGCCTTATTGTCATATTTCATGCCTTCTCTCCCTATCTGTTTCCTACCAGTCACTACTCTCTCCTCTTTCCATAAATGTAAAAAGGAATTTCAGGTACTGCAGTAGTAATTAAGTCACATGGATGACATCAGGTTAGTACTCACACCCACATTCTACTCCTGTTCACTTTACTGGTGCAGCTGCAACTGCAGCAGTTCCTGGAGAAAACAAGCAATACAAGAGAACAGTTCATCATATGGCTATTTGCTTCCTCAGGCACCCTCCTGTAGGTACCTGTATTTTTCCTAGAGCAGCATTTTCTGACTAAGAGGTCCAGATGTTACAGATGCTGAAGTGGAAGCAGATGAAAAACATTCTCACTTTCCAGCTGTCCGACCTGAACACAGCTGTCGGTACTAGGGAAGCAAACACAGTGGGAGCTATACCATAGATATTTAATTGCCAGTAGTCCTGAATTAGAGACCCAAGATATAAAAGTCATTCTTGAAAATAATTTTCAGTGAGCTTCAATTCTAGAATTTTCATTAATCCAGATTGCAAGGAAAATTTTAGATAAGCATGCTGTCATTTTTTGCTGGCAGGCACATAGTGCCAGCATAGTAGATAATGTCAAATAACAGAATGGCAACCAATATGCAGATGCAAAAACCCGAGAATGTGGTGGGGATTTTTTACAATGGGTTGAAAGCAGGAGCAATATGAAAAATCTAAGAACAATCACCACTTTCACTGACTATGACATGTAGAGTAGGCTGGGCAAATGTGGTTCTAATACCATATTTGAAGTGCCATTTTTTAACAGTGTGTTGAAAGAAGGTATTTTACCTACAAAACCTTCCAAGGGCTGTTCAATGTATAGGTACATCCATCAACTTCCATTAAATAAATTGCCTAATTATGACAAGAAGTGTTTGCTGACCCTTAAAAGCCAGGTATTTCATTAGCAGCTCAGAGAGCAGCAGAAGTCGTGTAGTTGCAGATAATGGAAAGAGACTGGAGTAACTAGGCAGAAACAGGGCTAAACAACTTTTAAATGAGATTGGAAGAGTGGGCAGCAAGGGCTGTAATAGTGGTAATCTCAGAGACAACGCACAGCAGAGCGAGGTGCATGAATGAGCAGCCCCTGCAAGTCTAGATAAAGAGTAGGAAAGATGTTTCTCCTTCACTGGTTGACTGAAAAATAACTCAGAGAGTGTTGGTGTTGCACACACACCATCAATAAGTATTTTCTCATTTTCCTCTCCCTTCCTGCTTTTCTACCCTGCATGAAACTATGTGGAAAATAACTCGGAGTGTTGGCATTGCATATAAAAACATGCAAGAACTGATGTAATGATCAGCTATCTTACTGACATTGCTGTTTCATGAAGAGATGAGGGAGCTACAGGAAAATGACTACTCAGGTTTGGGTTCGTGAACAACAACACAATTTAGTGAGTAGTAGAACACCAATTTGGGAGCAACTACTATGCAGCTCAATTGTCATTAAGGCTCATGAAATTTTTAGCTGTAATTTGACTTGAGAGCAGAATTGGAGGTGGACACTGTGTTAATCCTCTTTTTTCATTAAAAGTTAGATGTCATTTGGATTTTGCACCAAATCTTAGAGGGTTCTCTGATGCAATGCTTGATGCATTCTAGTTTTTAAATGTTCACAGAGTTTGGCAGTACTTCTTAAAACTTTAGTACTTGATATAAGAGTAATAAATTGATATGGAAAATACTTTAATTGTTTATTTTAACCTTAATCTTAATGCACTGCAGAATCCAGGAATGAACACTATGGCTTCCTTTTTTTAGATCACAAAATGTGTAAGAACTGACGTTTGGTCCAGAAGACGCATTTGTTCATGCTTGTCTTGGAACATTTAGACAACAACCATGGGAGAATATTCCCATATTTAGTCCACGAATAGGACCTCAAAAGGAAAGATAACATCTGAATGCTTCAAAACACAGACAAATGTGACAGCGTGGCAGCTGCCATGTGTCCTGTTGGAATGCTTGATGATATGCAAATCCTGCCCCACACTGTACGTATTACACAGTAATGGAGGATTGTAAATGCTAGAAATAAAATGTCACTGTGTCACTATTAGGGTAATTGCCAGGGAGCAAGGCTGATTTCCTTGAAATGGGTTATCAGAGAATCTGGATGTTTATTCTTCATTTTCTGTGTGCCCTTTTTTTTCCTCCAAAGGAATAACAAGGACAACAAAAGTCCCTTTTCTGTCTGCACAATTGGAAAGGGTAAGAAGACTTTGACAGCTTAAAGAGCCCTACAAGTTTCTCATTTCTCAAAGCACTACCCTTTGGGGGTAAAAGAAGCTGTTTCCAGAAAAGTAAAAATTTAGAAATAACTAAGTATTTCTCCTTTCTGTTTCAAAGCCAGCACTTTTATAAAACCATGCAATGGACCCTGTGCAAGGATGAAATAATCCCATAAAATTATGTTCAAAAGTGGTGTAATTTTTGATATAGCATTTATAGGTTCAGCATAAAGAGGATGGAACAAAACCATTCAGAGACTGAATAAAAATGTTGGGGGTAAACTGAAACTCACTGATGTAATCTTCCAATTTGATAAACCCAAGAGTATATAAATAATTGAATATTGTATTCACCTTCTGGCTACATTAGTTTTAAACTTGCATCTGTTACCTTGAAAGGCAAAGACTTATTTTTTACCAGTGAAAAGAAAGCTGAAAAACTGTCGAATAACAAGAGTATGCCAGCAGCTGCTACTTGTGTGAAAACACAATCAGTTTTGAAACCAAAATAAACCCAAAAAACTTCACAGATCACGTTATAGCTGGCTTTCAGATAAGAACTCAGGACTGAAGGTGTTGTCATCTTCTTGGACAGGGCTTATGAGCCCTGACACAAATACAGCCCATATACTCAGGTTTTTCAAAGCTGCCAGCTTTGAAAAATCATACCATTTTTGGTGTTCTTTCAGCCCTTATCTGGAAATCCTCTATGACATCCAAAATGTACTAAATTTTCTGAATTACCAGTTCTTCTGTCCCACCAAGGAACTTTGGTTACTTGTCCCATGCTAATGAATATTGGGGATGCTGAATCAAGGCTCTCAGGGGGCAGGCACAGCTCTGCTTCCACCTCTCCTGATGTGGAGACTGTAAGGGCAGGGAAGAATCAATCACTGCTTTCTACAGGAGATGAAGAGGGAGCAAAACTAACCAAATGTTCTAGGGCAACCTTACTGTGCATTTTCTCCTCTTACCTGAAGATTGTCACATTAGTCTGCTCAGAACTGTAGAGAAACAGAGAAGACAAAATATGCTGCAGCAGTTACCCTAGACTAGGTTTTCCATTAATAAAGTCCTCCATGGGCTGAAAATTACATATTATAACCTATCTGAAAGCCAGCATTATGTTGACACATATGGTGTGGATGGGCAGATGTTGAAAAGACAGAAGACATATACAAATGAAAACCGGATCATATAAACAGACATACATGAAATTTGTGGGGACCAGACTGATGACTAAGGAGGTCACAGAGCTGAGCTATTTCCATGATGAGTTGGAGCAAAAGACAGCTTCAGTTCTCCTTCACACCAGCCCAAAGAGCTGGAGTATCACAGAGAGGTGACTATGTGCCATGTTTAGGAAAGAGGAGAAGCACAGCACATGCTCCCCTCTTTCTCAAAACATTTTTGAGGAGAAGTTGTTGCCTTGAAAAGACATTTGGGGGTTGATTATCCCAGTTCAAGAACTAATTATGAAAATAAGACTGAGATCTGAAAGCCGAGGGAACCCCAAAATAAGTGAGAAGTTGGCAAGAGCAAAAACGCAGATACAACCAGTATGGTCAGAACTATGTTCTCCGTTTATTCTGGCTAAAATGGCAGGTTATATACATCTCTACATAGTTTACATTCACAGGTGTTCTTCCATTGGCACACAGCACAGGGAAAAATGCAAACACACATGGTTGAATAAACTCTTAAGGCAGCTACTGTGTCCCCACCAAGTGCTATACTTATTGTCTACTAGAAAAACCCTCTGCTCCTTGTTAGCACCTTAAGGTGCAATTTCTTACTGTGCCACAGACTTGGCAGCTGACATACCAACTGCACCACAACTCCTACAGGCCTTAACTCTGGGGCCCAGTCTAGGTGACTCAATCACAGTCCAAATACAGATCATGTCCACCTTCCTTAAGAAATTCTGCTACAGAAATCTAAGGGAAGATTTTGGGGTTTTTTTAATTGAAAAAGGCTTTGCAAGTCGGGAATGGCTTCATATGGGACAATGCCTACTGAGTCAAGAGAAGCTATTTACAAACCCCTGTGTACATTTATTCATGTCCATGTCCTCAAGCCTCTACAGAACTCTTCTTTAGCCTTCGGGAGACATGAGAGTCTGGGGGCTAGATGCTGTGAATGAGTGGTTTAAGTCACTTTAAAAAAATCACTGATGAGGTATCACCAGAAGTAGGTTTAATACAAAATTGAGGAAGTTCAATGGCAAGGTTCACTCTATTGCTTACAGTGTAGATAAAGCACACAAAGAGAAACCAAATTAAAAGCAGTCTACAATGGTTTATGTGGAGACCAGGCACAAAAAGGGTAAGGAAGGAAAAGAGTAAGGGAGACCCTCCCACTGAGCCACAAGGTTTAGAATAGACCCCTCTGCCAATCTTAGTCTCAGACTGGATCATTAGTTTAGGTCTAAAGGATTCATCAACATTAAATCATAACAACATCCAATCCACACCATAAGAGCAGCACTTCATCAATTGACTAATCTAACACTTGCAAGGTGATTCAACAGAATTTTCTATGAATATAACAGTAGTTTAACCATAAATCTAACTAAACCATAAGTTTAACACAATGTTTAATATTTAATTGTGAATGTAAAAATGTAAAACTCTAAACATGCGTGCACAGAGACATAAAGAAGCATGTGCAAAGGTATACGAATGAAAAATTCCCCTTGAGTTTAGTGAAATTCTCATGTTGGAAGCCTTTGCATCTTCTCCATGGGCAGAGTTGATCCTCAGGGAGTGAGGACTTGGGCTCAGGCTTCATCGCCAGCTTTCAGCAGCAGTTGTCTGCATATACCAAACTGGAGATTTGGTGAACTCTAGGAGGAGTCCACTCGGAATATGGTGCCCACAATGGTTCAGGAGAGGTTAAAGGGCTTCATTTAGCACTGCTTTTTGTAGGATCTCAAGATGCCAGGCTTTAGTCATCAGTAAATTTCTGTCCTGGCCACCATCTGGGTCAGTAATTACTGGGATTTTCCTCAAAAAGCTCAATAACAAAATTATCTTACTGAATCTGTTGTTCAGACAGAAAAATAAGGTCTCAAAGCTACTTATTAGAAAAGAAGCTCATTAAGCAACAGAAACTCTGGGAGCAAGGTTTCCAATAAGCTCAAAGGGAGGTAACTGCCCAGGTTTCATCAACTAATGAAAGCTAAGTCCTAAAGGAGCATTCCTGAGAACATAATGTGGTTGGGAGGTGGGAGGTGGGAGATGTCAGATGTGGTGGTGGGGGATGCAACTCCCCATGAGGCTGTAGAAGTTATATTTCAGCTGCTGATTTAGGCAAAGTGAGATTTTTGACAGGAAAGAGTTTTGCCTAAGTTCCTTATTAAAAACTTACAAAAACATATGTGATGGGAAGAAAGTTGAGGATTGTCCAAACTCTCTCTATAAAATGCAAAAAGCAGAGATGTGCTCTGTGGAGTTTGTATCAAAGCAGAAAAGTAAGTAAAAGGCACATTATTAACTTGAGGGAATTATGAGAAGCCCATTAATATTTGGGGGTCATTTTTATGCCTTAGGAAAAAGACTCCTGGCTTTTGGTGCTCCTCACTCAGCACACTGACAATAGGATGTGATTCAGTTGCCAGAGACTAAACTATTTAAAGTGAACTCAAATTAGCCAAATCATGAGACTGGACTTTTTTTCCCTGGAAAAGGGTAACAAAACTGACCAGAGGGAAGAAGGAGATAACTGTCCTGTGTTTTCTGACCCTGGGTGCTGTGGTTCTTCCTTAGACATAGTACACGCAACAAAGCACAAACAGACAGCTGCAGAGAATATTTTCATCTGTGCAGACAATAGTAGAGTAAGTCCATGGCTGGGCAGATAACTAGAAAGTCATCAGAAGATATTAGCTCAGTTTTATATCTACAGAATATTTTCTGACAAACAAGCAAAAAAAGAGACAATTTATAAAACATCCTTAGCTTTAAGTAATTTGTGGTTTTTGGAGGAGGTGGTATTTTGTTTTGGATTTTTTCTTCCCCACATATTTTGTTTGCAAAATGTAACTAGATCTTTCTAAGATCTAAGATTTTTCTAAGCTTTCAACTACAGCTGTTCAGAAAAGAAACTCATTATCATTAAATAAGGAAAGTAAAATCAATTGAAGGGAAATTCAAAGGTCCTTTTATATCTATTTTACATATATATATATATTCATGCATTGATAAACCGTGTGACAATATACAGAGTAATAATAGACTGACATTCCTGTTCTGTTGTTTTCATGGAATTTTGGGAAGTATTTCAAAAATTCCAAGGAAATTGGTGCACCTCTCTACCTCCCCCATGCAACAGATAGCAATAGGAAACAAATAGGGATAAAACTACTTACACTGTGCTGGTGAGAGACAAAGATTCCCTGATCGTTTGTGGAAAATTGAGGAAACATTTCTTTAACTCTGAACTGAGTTTCTAGTGAGAAAAATTTCTGGAAAGAAAAAGGTTCCTTCAAAAAGTTACGCATGAGGCAAGATCCTTTATTGGGACCATGGCTGCCCCTCTGGAGAGCAGCATTTCAGCTGTGATTTATTAGACAAGTTGTTTACGGCATCTGAAATTTTTACTTGCCACTGCAGATTCATTTGACACAAAAACTGTAAATGGTGTCTATAGCTACTTGTAAAAGAGCATCAGCAGTATGACACGGCACTTCTGTTTCTGGGCCTTTCATTGCCCAGAGAGGAAATATCTCCCACCTGAAGATGGTAAGACACAGTGACAACCATACCCACGAGTCTGTGACAGGTTTCTTTTTGAGTGTCTTCCCTGGGACTTGTTCTTTGTTCATTTGCAGCATCTGTATGCTGCTTTTAGCATGTAGCAGACGCCTGGTCTCTTGAGGATCTAAAGAGAATCCATTGTATAACTACTCTACTACAGCCATAAAAAACGTTTTTTCTGATGCCTCAGAAAGTGTGTTTGGAAACCATTGCTAGCAATGCATTTCAAGGAAAAGCATGACTGTGTATCTAGTGTGGAAAAAGCATCCCCCGGGAGAGAGCAAACTCAGTTTTAGAAAAGCAAGGTTTGGTGTGAGGTGAGCTCTAGAGATATTTTCTTTTCTTTTCCTTAAAACCCTCTCACTCTAGTCCTTCTGCAGAAGCTTAATTCCATGAACAAAACCCGCACATCTCCCTTTTCTCGCTCTCCTCCCCATTAGCTGACACTCAGTTTTCTGAAGTGCAGCAGGGGATGCAGAATACCAGTTGAAATATCTTCTCCTGGCTGGTGTGGAAAGACAACACAGGCTACATCTAGAAAAGAGTTGGATTAACTCATATCTGCCTTATGGACCCTGAATTAAGCATCAGGTTGACAAAAAAGGCCAAAGGATGATCCAGGAGCAGGGCACTTGTTGAGGCAGTCAAGGAGAGGGGAGGAGTGACAACAGAGCCATAAGCCTGAGCCTGTGAGCCAAGCCAGGCTGGGAACAGCAGGGTTTCAGTTTTGTTAGAGCCCCACTGAGAGGGAATGGTCTTGTGAGGGAGATCTGCCTTGGCTTTGCCCTTTGGGACTCATGGTTATTTAGTAGTTAGCCAGTGGCTTCTGACAGGATTGTCCAAGGAGGATCGGAGTAACCACATAAAAATATTTTTGTATAATTGGCAGCTTAATGATATTTTGTCATGAGTCTGGAGCAATGTGGCTCATTGTGTGGGAGTCCAGACAGATATAATTCATGTTTCGTTCTGCCTGTGAGAGAAATCTTCAAAACTTGAGGAATTAATTCCCCTTTGAGCTGAAGGATAATTGGATAATAGAGCCTGTCATTAAGATAATCACTGCAGATCTGCTGCCTGTGGCATTTCTGGACAATACCTTACAGACCCTTCCTGCTTGGCAGCTCCTGAGAGCACCAGTCTTCGGTTCCCAATCCTTCCCATCCTCTGCACAGGGAGACAAAGAACTTAGGGGCAAACAGTGCTCACAGTGGATGATTATTGTGGAGTCCTTCAAAGCCAAAGAAATGCTTTAATCTAGCTCATAGTTTAAAAGAATAATGGATGGGCTGTAAGATCTGATCTACAGTTTTCAAAAATAACACATTTAATAATCTTACAATGTGAGTTTTGGTTTAACACCCAAGGAAAATGGTCTTTGATTAGTGTAGCTGCTTGGAGCTGGCAAGCTCATGTGACTGGGGAAGCAGAGAAGAAGTGAAATCAGGCAAAATCACTGATCTGGAGACAGAAGATGGGGCTCTTACTGAGCCAAAGTGGCTGCTAAGAGAACTTTGAAAAGAGAACTTTGAAAACTAAGAGAACTTTGAAAAGATGTTTGGTACCAAAAGGGCTCCATTGCCCTCTCCAGCTGCATCCACAGGCAATGTTCTGATGCCTTGCTCTATTTCTTTCCTACCCTCAGTGAGGAATGGAAAGGATGGGGAATGCTGGCCTTTAAACAAGTCTAGTTTACAGACTCACTCTTTACCTCTTTCTTCTCAACATTTTCATCTGCCTTAGAGTGATAAACTTATTCCTAAATAAAACTTACCAGGCCAGAAATGATTGATTACCTGGAATCAATCAATATTACATTCAACCTGAAATTGCATTTGATGTTTTAAAGTAAGGGGTATGTGTGACAGGCTAAATACAGCAAAAATATCAGAAAAACACAGTGCAAAACAAAATGATTTGCCAACATGCAATATCAGTAAACCAACAGATCAATAAACGTTTCTAGATTAAGAGGGGACCTTCTTCATGTGTAAAAAAAGTTCTATTTATCACCTAATAATTTCTACCATTTTTTTAAACATAGTAAAAGTCAGAATTCTATCAACTAGCATGTGGCCTGACAGTCTCAAAGCCTAGATTTTAGGAAAAAGCACACACTAAACAGATTTGCCAGACTGGTTGGAGTGGAAGTGACTTGCATGATACTTTCTGTGGCATTGCATGACTTAGTGTAAAAACTTACACATATCAGGAGAGGTGTTCGTATTTCCTGTCCTACTAGATCAAGCAGCCTGGAATAGCAGTTCCTTTTCAGGGATGCTACTTCAAGGCCTGCAACTCTGCACTTCTTTGTTACATTTTCTAGTTAACAGTGTTTTTCAACCCTCCAACTACTGGAGCTGAAATTATGAAGGAAGCTCCTGCATGTCATTGAAGCTTACCTGAAATCAACAGAAATACATCAGATGAGCTTGGCTTTGAAATTCTCCCAACTTGTGGTTTGAAGTAGGCATGCCTTGTTCAGCTAAGCGCTTCACTTTGTGCAGCCAGTATCAACTCACATTTGGCCATACTCCACAGTTTTCAAAGCCTGCAATATGCATCTACTCAGTGGATGCAACCTAGAGCTGGTTTCTAAACTCTTCAGACATTTTGTGTAAATGGGGTATATGCAGCAGAGAGTGTATCAATATCTATAGGAGAAGTGGTGTAATGTAAGAAAACTTGTTCTTGTTTTGTGCTGTTGGGGAGAGTTAAATGGAGATTTCCCAGGCACTAGGGAAAGGGAGGAAGAAGTGGGATATGATAAAAAGAAGAGACAAACTGAAAACTGGATTTTGGTTAAGAAGCTTAGGAGTTGAAAAGCAGATATTGAAGGTAGATAAAGGCATCAGGAAACTGTGCTGCTGGAAGGAGGAACTGGTGAGAGAGCAGATTTGTGGTAGTTAGAATGATGGGACTGAAAGCCAGAAATAGCTGGGGATGAAAAAGTGAAGTCCTTCAGAGACTCAACGAGAATCCAAAGACTGAGAGAGGAGACTAATGGAGACTGACATGGATGAAATTTGAGGATAAGGCAAGTACTTGGGGACGAGTTAAAAACTAAAGAATTTTATTCTCAACTGCTGACTGCTGCTTCCTCATGTTTTGGGACAGCTCTAGGATAGGTTTATGACTCCTAGTCATAAACAGGTCCAGTCCACAGACTGACCTGTCCAGTGCCCAGCTTAGCCTCTGCCTGTGTGCGACAGTGTTCCCATGTTCTCCAGCACTCCAGCAAACACAGGAGAGGAAATCGATGCAGGATGGCTCCTATCCCCCATCCTTTCAGTCAGCTGTAAAATTACGCAGAGAGAACTTGGCTACTATGGGATTTCTACGGAGGCAGGAGTAGGCTACTTAATGCAGTTATCCTTTCAGCCTGAGAGGAGGGGGAGCTGCTGGAAAGGTGACTTATTAACAGCTTCCTCAAAAGCATAACAAAGAAGTTACATTCAGGCCTTCTGGCAATCTCTAACCATGCAACAGACCAAGTATTTCCCAGTCGTTTCCCATTTTTTTCATCCATGTGCTGCTAAACATTTCAGGACAACAGCCAAGTTACAGAAGAGGCATAGTTTGGGGGCTTGGAGGTTTGTTTTTTGATTCACCCACATGTTTTCCCTTTCTGTATTACTCAGGTATGTCCAAGAACTACTTCTTTCTATCAGCTGCTTTTTTCCCTTCATAATGCATGAAGCATTCAGTTGTCCCTGAACCATGCCTTTAGAAGACAGATTTCCTCTCTCCTAAAGTAAAATGCTAAATCCACTAGAGGGGGCATCTATCCTACCCGATCTTGGCGATACTGAAAGTGCCTGGAGTTTCCTTTGGCTTTTCAGACGACTCCTTTCCTCCCTCTCGACTAACCCCCTACTCCACAGCTGGGTAAGGTCCTAATGGGGCCCTTTCACTGAAGTCTTACCCTAAGTAAATGTTTCTGTGTGAACAAGTATTTACAAAATCCAATACCTGTATGGTATTTATCATAATTGCTTTTAAGCTCTGTGGCAAAGGCCATCTTTCATCCAGATGTTTCCCTACCCCTTTAACAAGACTAATATTGTAGAGGAAAGATATGACCTTCCTGCAAGATTTTTGTTATCATGTATTGACTCTATTGGTCTTTCAATATCAAGTTAAAAAATAACAACCCCAATTAAATTACATATGAGATGACAAGATAGAGAAGTGAGTTGCAGAATAGAGAAATAGATTAGCATGTACCGCAGTGATGTGTTTATCTTAAAGACTGAAGACATTCATACATAAGTGTCCTTTTAAACTTTGAGGGAATGGCACCTGGCCACAAGACTGCCACAACAGTTTTGAACTCTCCTTTTGTCACAGGCTGCAGCAACTTTTTATCTCCTGTTTTTGTGCAGAATATCGGAGGAAAAGCTTTGGATGTGGCTTCCCACATCAGTGCTCCAGGCTACTACACCTTGGTGAGATGGAGTTGTGGTGCATGGCTATTCAAAGCCTGCAACACTCTTCAGTTTAGAAAATACCATGTCAAGGTAAAATAATATTACCCTTTCCCACCTCAATATTAAGTGTTCACAAAATGAAAGAGGTTGAAAGAAATACCGAACGGCAACAGAATTCATCTCTCTCCATGTCCATCATGTTAAGTTAGAAACTCAGGAAGGCAAATAAAAGATAATTGAAAAAAGAATTTACCCGTGGTCTGAGGTTTACCACATCCCAAAAGGCCAGAGAAGGATTGATCTATACAGTGTAGTTCTAATGATTATTTGTCAAATCTGATTTTCATAATGCACATATCAGGACTAATATTTTCCTGACAGTTTATTGCACACTTTGGTAGATCATATTTTCCTGTTGTTCAAACTCATTTTTCCTCTTCTCAATTCTAATTCTCCATTGTATCTCAGGTGAAATTTCACCATAATTCAAAAAAAATTTTGTTCCAGCTCTTTTGTCTGACAATATTATGGAAATTTATCTTTAATACATTTTTTTGCTATAAACATAACTTTAGAAAAAAAGAATTCTGTTCAGCACATACCCGAACCTAGGTCCTTCCACCAGGAATAACAGATGTCCAAAGTTTCTAAGAAAAGCACTGTAGTATACATCTCAAGTGGAATGTATTTGGAGCTCTCCAGTGGTAGCCTTAGTTGAATAAGTGTAAGCTGCCTACAGTGAGTGCTTCCCAAAAGCATGGCAACAAGGACTGGGCTCAGGGCTGTATGGCAGAGCAGAGGGAGAGCTGAATGATTTCAGGTGATGGCTCCAGGTATCTGAGCAACCACAACTCTATTATGGTTTTCTGTAAAAGAAAAGGCCAAAATTACTACAGAAAAACCAAAGTTGAATTCCAACTCACATAGGAGAAGAAATAATAATAAGAATAATTTAGCTTATGTGTTAAGGTGCTGCCAGCAAACTACAGATTGGACCAGAAAATTTTGTTTTTTCTTTCCTGTACTGCTCACAGGTGAGGAGACTGATCACAATGGTGTGAACAAAAGCCAACAGGAGCAGTAACTATTCCCCTACTACTGGTCACCAGGTCTCATTAAGCTCCCAGTAGTGTTATGCCCCCTCAAAACAGTCAGACACTGAATTGTACTCTCCTCTATTCCTTACTAAAACACAGTAGGAAAATATCTGATGTTAGAATATGAGATGTTTGTTTAGCCTTTTAGCTCATATTGCATATTCAATTTCAATAGGCATCTGCACTGAGACACAGCTGAAGGGAACTTAAAAGTCTGGCTTTTAAAACACATTGCTTTATATTGAATTTTCTGAAGAAATATGGAAGTACTACATGCAAGACACTGAATCGCACACAATGTTTTGAAACAAAATATATTCAAAATTAGTTTTTGAAGAGCAGACAAAAAACCCTCAGAATGTATTAGACTGGGGCATAAAATGTAATTAAAATCAAAATGACATTTGATAAACTGAATATACAAAATTAAATGAGATGTCATGGTCAAATGGGAGCACTCATACTGGATGGAAAGAGGGGATACCAAACTGGAGATGATAAATACTGACCTGAGTATATGGCACTGAAACACTGACATCATTCAGAGGGTGAAGAGAGTGGTATGAGCTAAGGCAAAGGACATAAGGTAAGAAAATACCCTCTGATGGATACAAAGGCATATGTTTAACAAGAAAGCCTATCTATAAACTATTAAGATACTAATGGAAAAGAATTCTGGTGTGAAAGCTCTGTGTATACCTACCTCAGACTTCCAAACGAGTTTTGTCTTTAAGTCTTTTGAGAGGAAAAGTCAGAGAATGCATGCAAATGAAGCTTAAATGTGGTGAACTGAGATTATGATTTGCTACAAAAATTTGATCCAGTCACAATGTACTGAAGAACAATGAGCAATATGATGGCAAGACATTACCTCATTCACTTGATTCTGATCAAAAGGATTTTTGAAAATATTTTTCTAACATTACAAAGCATATATGAGGGTTTGCCTGAAAAAAAGGAACTGTATTAACAGCTACAGAAAATACAGGAACAAAAAAAACCCCTCTTGTGATTGCTTTGAGAAATTGTAATCTTGTAGTCATGAAAGCAGCATTTTTATTTCTAAATAAAAGAGGAGAGGAAGAAAGTTTGCCACACTGCTAGCACAGCAATCAGTGCAGCCTGTATCATACTTGTGTGCATTCTTTCTGCACTCACAGAGGATATTTTCCTGTTCACAAATTTTACCAAATCTCCCCTACTCTGAGCTGCATTACAGGCTGTAGTGCAGCTACATAGGCATGAAGCCATTGCAGACAGATCTGAGATCCCTTTCCCTGCAGCCTGAGAAGGTCAGCTTCCTACTGAATATGCCTGGGCTGCAGCTAGGAAATCCCCAAATCTCTTGGTTTGAAGATTTTCAGATCATCAATGGGGAGCAAAAAAGATACAGGATTTGAAGATAAAGCTTGTCAAAACTGACTCTTGATAAAGTTATTCCAAGTGTTAAATACACTCACTGAAGGTTCTTTTGGTTTTTTTCTTTCATTGCTTTGGAGCTGATAGAATAAGGGGGCACATGATGTGACTGTGGTGTGGGTTCTCCTTGCAGTAAAAATATATTTTATCTAGAGGGTCACAGGTGCTATGACTATCAGTGGAGAGTCTGCCCTGCTGCTTTTTTAATTCCCAGGCAGGAATGTTCCGAATTCCCTGCTGTCAGGATGGTAATCTGAGACTAAATTCTGCTTGTGCTTAGTTGCCCATCTCCTTGCGTGATGTCTCCTTTTCACAACAAGCATGGCCCCAGCTTTCAGTAACAAGGCAGATTTATCTGCAAACAGAAGGAAAAGCTGCAGACTCCTGCTCCCCTGGCTGGTGGAGCTGTGGCCACTGCGAGAGACCGGCACAATGAGCCCATTAAAATGCAGGAGCCCGAGCCCATCTGCAGTGCATGGGAGAGGCATAATCAGCTTTACCTTCTCGTTGTAATGCTTAATAAAAATGAGTAATAAAGCATTTGGAGTACTGTCGAAGCAAAATGCTTTTTAAAATGAACCTAATAGTAAAAGACTCAGTGGGCTTCCTTGAATCAAGTGGCAGCCTCGGGCAATCAAAAAGAATTTCCCAAGAGCTTGCTTAATAAAGGAATAAATGGAAACATTTACTTCACACAGCTCATTCTCCTCATCTTCTGTGGTTAACTGTGTTTGTTCTTGGGACCCACAGTGATGCCTTTCAGCCCCCCAATGGAGAAATAATGTCCAGCACCCCTTTGTCCAGGCAGGCTGCTCACAGACACATAAGCTGCTTGGGTGGCAAGTGTAGAAACCACCTGTTTATCAGACATCCAGGAGAAGACTATGAAACCTTCTAGTTAAGCAAGAAGAGACAGATAAGGATCAAGCCTTGTTTCTGCCGTTCTAAGTGCCAGGAATTTGGCAATAATTGCAAATGCAGGGCAATGGGCCTCTGGAAGTGCAATGTGAGTGATGTGCATTTAAAGGACATATGGCTATGAGAAACTTAGGGTATTAAAAAAAAGTATTTAAAAGGTGTAAGCACTGTCTTTATTTTCCATATCCTTTTAGCTGTCTCTCAAGCCACAACATTTGGAGGGCTACTGCACAATGCAAACAAGATATTTTTCTTATTATTTTATGATAATCAACCATACTTTGTTTGAAATTGCATCCTTTAAGTGCTGCCCTTTTCCCAGTGCCACCTGACCAGGAGTTGATAGTGGGTCCTACCTGTAAACTGGGAGGTGGAACAGATCATCAGCCCAGACCCACCAGCAAAGAGCTACCCTTCAGCCAAGTACTATGCTTTGTCAGACATTGAATCCCTTCCAGCAGACACAGGCTTTGGCATTAATCACACTTGATACAGTAATTTTGTCTTTCAATGAGGGGAAAACTCTTTTAGTTTAAAAAAAAAAGAAGCCTGATTTATATTCCATTAAAATAAATGGAAGTGCTTCCCTTGACTTAAAAATGGAAGATGTCTGGTCATTTAATTCATAACCTCATTTCATATATAAAATAAGTCTGGCAAAACTTCTGTTTACCTGCAGTACTGAAACTTGTCAGGAGATGTTATGTACTGCAGGGAAAAGTGTCACAGTGCAGGAGAGTATGTTGAACATCCCACAGGAAAAGAGGAACCTTCTGCATGATGGTTTAGACAAACACTTGCAGACCTCTGACACTACTACAGTCATGATCAACTGTCACTGTGGTTTGCTTTTTTCCCTTCCTAGATGCAATATTTACACACATACAAGCTCTTGCTTTAAAAGAATTAATTTTCTCTTTTCCTTATTATCTTACATCTCTGCCAACCATCGGTAACAAATGGATGAAATCCATGTTTTCCTTGAGGATTACCACAACATGTTAGGAAGAGACAGTCAGGAAGAAGGGAAGATGCATCTGTTTATATATATTCCAGTCTTGTGTCAAAGTAAAATATTTAGCAATTTGCTAATGAAGGTGGAAAATGGGATGTGTTCTGCAGAACAAAACAATCCTTTGAGAACCTGCTTAATGAGATAAAGGTTAGTTGATGACACAGTCTGTGGTTTAAAATCCCAAACTACCTGTGTGGAGGAAAAGATACGAATAAGAAAGAAACTAAATTCCCTATTTCTTTTTTTTTTTAAGTCAGGGAAGGGGAGAAGATAAACATCAGGTCCAAAAATAGCAGAAACATGAGATTCACACATACATAAAGAAAGAAGCTGCTCTCATTTAGTACAATGTAGAAAAAAAATTGTAGACAATTTACAATGGTAAGCTTCGAATCTGTTTGCTGCAGTTGTTCAGTAATCTAATACATTATATTTAATAGCCTTACAATATGAACCCATATAACCACATAATATCCAGTATTATTCAGTTTGATCAAATTTAAATAGAAGGGCTAAATACAGACAACATTTTCTCCAGCAGAATTAACTGAATAAATGTAAGTATGACAAATATGGATACAACTCACTTCCCTGAGCTGCCTTCTAGAGTGAATCAAGGCCAGAAACAGCCTATGCATATGTGCAACTGAGTTGAATACTTATAACCGGAGCAAAATTTAGAAGCATTACATTACTTAGAAGGGTACAGGAGCCTAGGCTATACATTCTTCAAAGGCATATTGTCTTCTTCTTAGTGAGTGACAGATTTTGAAGCCAGGAAGTATTCAAGATTGAAAAAGTCAGTAAATCCACTGTTTCTATAAAATTCATAAAAGACAATCTTGCATATATTGCTCTTAAAGTGAAATTTTGTATAAACAACTCCCCCTGCAGAAAAATGTTACTATCTAGTTCTTGAGTTCATAGATCCTGTAGGCCAACAAGACTCTTTGACACCATCTCATAGTGTCTGTCTGTCCAGGTTTGCAAAAAACCCCTATATTTGCCTCATAAGGAAGGATTGTTAAATGGCCGTTGAAAGCTGAGTGAAATTATTGTGACATGATGCATGTCGAAAGTATTTTATAACTTTAAACTCCCCACGCCTGGTGCTTTCATGATTAGGAGATGGCAACTGCTCAGTTCCGGACTTCCCAGTTATTTATTTTGTTGTGCCCTTGGAGGCTGAATGGAACTAATAGTCCTCTGTGTATTTGGCATTGAATGACCTAATACCCTTTGCAGTAAACACTTAATTGCAAAGTGAATGCTGATTTTCAGTGTATGATGCAGTTCATGATAAACCGATTACTTAGTGAGTACAGATAGTTTATGACCCTGACACATCTTTGTTTCCTTCTGTCCTGGTTAACTTCAGTCCATGTGTCCCTAGAGCACTTGACTTCTTTGTCAAGAGAGAGCAGGCATCTTAGCTTAATGTGTTTCATACTCCCTAACAAAGCTCACAGAACGGGAAAGCTGAAACCTGCAAATACTTTCTCTGCTTTTTGTCTGATTAGGGTGTGTCAGAGGGAGTGGATGCAGCACACAGAGCAAGAGATTCTGTTTTAAGGATGGTTTTTAATACATTCTACTTGTTTTGTTTATTAGAAATTATTCATATGAATTATCCACATTCAGAGCCAGTGACTGCTACTTAATTATGATGCTATCAGTGCTGAATGAAGAATGACTTGATGGAAAACAAAATCCTTCATAGAATTTATCAGCCTGAATAACAACCCCAAATAATTAGAACCAT